>VIAB01006597.1:95416-110010 GCA_009801035.1 Oophaga pumilio
ATTCTAGAATACCGATGCGTTAGAATCGGGCCACCATCTAGTATGATATATACTGTAGCTGCATGAACCAGTCATCAGCCAGTATCTATCTAAGTGGAGTAACCAAGTGTTGCTATTGGGTGCATGGAGGGTGTACATACTGAAGAATAAGAGACAAGATTCTGAGCAAAAAATTAGAAAAAGGAAACAGGTTAGGTTAGTGAATTGAACTTGATAAGCTTGACTAAAGGGATGTTTTTTTAAAGCACGCTTAAAAACCTGGGGACTAGGTATTTGTTAGATCATTTGGAATAGTGCATTCCAGAAAACTGGCATAGCATGGGAAGTCTCGGAAATGTGGTTCGTATTACAGAGGAAGTTAGTCTTAATTCAGTTGCAGAATGGAGAGCACTAGGTAAGGTGGTAGACTGAGATGAGGGAGGAGATGTAGAGTGGTGTTGAACTGTGGAGGGTTTTGTGAGTGAGCGAGATGAGTTTGCATTGTATTCTGTAGTGAATGATCAACTGATGCAATGACTGGCACAGGATGGACAGAAATATGACCCAGGCTGGAGATGTTTTTAAGATACAGGTGACATGAGCGAGTGATTGGATAGGAAAGTTCTTCGGCAAATATAACCCCAAGGCAGCGAGCGTGCTGCTTGGGAGTTATAGTTGACCTTTATCCTGAGTTTGTGAGCAGACCTGGGAGAAGACCAGGTCCAGAGTATTTCAGTCTTCATGTGTAGGAAAGTTAATAAGCTGTGAAAGGCCAAAGGAGGAGGTTATAGAAAGAAAATGGCAGGTGGGAGAATCGGTCATAAATGGGGATGTTAAAAGATGAGAGTGGGAATATCACAGTATATAAAGTGTGGAAGGCACGTGGCAAAATGATCAAGTAACTGGTTGGTTTTTCATGGAAGGTGATACCACTCACAGGAAGAAGGGTTTGAAGAGTCTTCAAAGGGAGGAAATGCAGGTGAGGGTACCGGAGCGATAGCCTGGAAAGCACATTGTGATCATAGTGTCATATAATGTTAGAGTTGGAAGAGACCTCAAGGTTCTCTGAACTTGCTCCAGTTTTTCAATTTTTTTTTTTAAAATGTGGTGCCCAGAACTGGATACAGTATTCCAGATGAGGCCTGACCAAGGAGGAGTAGAGGGGGTTAATTACTTCATGTGATCTAGACTCTATGCTTCTCTTAATGCATCCTAGCACTGTGTTTGCCTTTCTTGCTGCTGTATCACACTGTTGACTCATGTGCAGTCTGTGATCTATTAGTATACCCAAGACTTTTTCACACGTGCTGTTGCTTAGTTCTATTCCTCCCATTCTGTAGATTTTAATTTTTCTTGCCCAGATGTAGAATCTTGCATTATTCCCTGTTAAATACCATTTTATAAGTCGCTGCCCATTGTTTCAGCTTATCTAGATCCTTTTGAATCCTTTCTCTGTCTTCTCTAGTGTTAGATATGCCTGATGAAAGTAGCAGACCAACACCTCTACCTTGTCTGCCCTCAGGTCTGGTGGTATGTGAAAATTGTAGGCCAACATACAAGAGAGCAGCAGCGGCGGTGGTGCCTGACTGCTGAATCCAGGTTTCAGTGAGAGCAAGAGAGGTAACAGAATCAGAAAGTAAAAAGTCATGAATGTAGGGGAGTTTGTTACGCACTGACCGTGCATTCCAGAATACTGCTTATATAAAATAGGGAAAGGAGAGCAGACCATGCTAACTCCACCCACAGAGCATGTGACCCATTAAAGTCATTCATCCAGGGAAACTACTGCTTAGACCCAGCAGAGAAGGTGAAATGTGATCCCTCAGCTGAAAACAGATTTGAATAGTTTATTAGTGTGAATGAACCGTGCAGGAGGTACTTGCCATGTGTATAAAAAACCTCTTCTGCAACCCCGGAATATAAATGTTATAGTGCATTCCACCTTATGGGCCACAGTGCTATCATCCACACAGAGAGAGTTGACTGAACCCTCCTCCCCCATGAGAGCAGAAGCAATTAAAAACTTTATTACACACTTTTAAGGGGCAATTAAAGATTGACTGCAGTTGAGGTAGAGGAGCACTATCAGAGTACAGTCATGGCCAAAAGTTTTGAGAATGACACAAATATTATATTTTCACATGATCTGCTGCCCTCTGGTTTTTATGTGTGTTTGACAGATGTTTTTATCACAGACAGAAATATAATAATTGCAAACATATGAGTAACAAAAGCTTATATTGACAGTTAGAATGAGTTAATGCAGCAAGTCAATATTTGCAGTGTTGACCCTTCTTCTTCAGGACCTCTGCAATTCTCCCTGGCATGCTCTCAATTAACTTCTGGACCAAATCCTGACTGATAGCAGTCCATTCTTGCACAATCAATGCTTTCATTTTGTCAGAATTTTTAGGTTTTTGTTTGTCCACCCGTCTCTTGATGATTGACCACAAGTTCTCAATGGGATTAAGATCTGGGGAGTTTCCAGGCCATGGACCCAAAATCTCTATGTTTTGTTCTCTGAGCCATTTAGTTATCACCTTTGCTTTATGGCAAGGTGCTCCATCATGCTGGAAAAGGCATTGTTGATCGCCAAACTGCTCTTGGAGGGTTGGGAGAAGTTGCTCTTGGAGGACATTCTGGTACCATTCTTTATTCATAGCTGTGTTTTTAGGCAAGACTGTGAGAGAGCCGATTCCCTTGGCTGAGAAGCAACCCCACACATGAATGGTTTCAGGATGCTTAACAGTTGGCATGAGACAAGACTGGTGGTAGCGCTCACCTTGTCTTCTCCAAATGAGGCGTTTTCCTGATGTCCTAAACAATCAAAAAGGGGATTCATCAGAGAAAATAACTTTACCCCAGTCCTCAGCAGTCCACTGCCTGTACCTTTTGCAGAATATCAGTCTGTCCATGATGTTTTTTCTGGAGAGAAGTGGCTTCTTTGCTGCCCTCCTTGAGACCAGGCCTTGCTCCAAGAGTCTCCGCCTCACAGTGCGTGCAGATGCACTCACACCTGCCTGCTGCCATTCCTGAGCAAGCTCTGCACTGCTGGTAGCCCGATCCCGCAGCTGAAACACTTTTAAGAGACGGTCCTGGCGCTTGCTGGTCTTTCTTGGGCGCCCTGGAGCCTTTTTGGCAACAATGGAACCTCTCTCCTTGAAGTTCTTGATGATGAGATAGATTGTTGACTGAGGTACAATCTTTCTAGCTGCGATACTCTTCCCTGTTAGGCCATTTTTGTGCATTGCAATGATGACTGCACGTGTTTCTTTAGAGATAACCATGGTTAACAGAAGAGAAACAATGATGCCAAGCACCAGCCTCCTTTTAAAGTGTCCAGTGGTGTCATTCTTACTTAATCATGACAGATTGATCTCCAGCCATGTCCTCATCAACACCCACACCTGTGTTAATGGAGCAATCACTGAAAAGAGGTTAGCTGGTCCTTTTAAGGCAGGGCTGCAATGATGTTGAAATGTGTTTTGGGGGATAAAGTTCATTTTCTAGCCAAATATTGACTTTGCAAGTAATTGCTGTTAAGCTGATCACTCTTTATAACATTCTGGAGTATATGCAAATTGCCATTAGAAAAAGTGAAGCAGTAGACTTTGTAAAAATTAATATTTGTGTCATTCTCAAAACTTTTGGCCATGACTGTATATTCGAATGGAGTTTTCATCTTGTGGTTATTTGTGATAACTATAGAAAATGTTTGGCTTATATTATTTGCCAACTGACACCACTAAAGAACTGCCGATCAGCTACTTGTTTATTGATCGGCAGTCGTCTAACAGCCTACTTACATAGGCGTCCCTGCTTTAGATGTTCACTACAATCAAGCAGTGAAACAGAACTAACATAATTGCAAAATCATGACGAAACAGCATCATTTTGTTGTGACAGCGCTAATTGCCAGCATAGTTTTCACTGCTGTAAACCACAACATGAATGTGTCACGAGCGCTTCAGAGGAGACAGGCTATCATCCTGCGTCAGGCCTCAGAAGGTCTGAGCGCCTGTCCATACAGACTGCTCTCTGAACCATCTGCCTCTAGGACCCAGCGTCGACCTCCTCCTGCTCAGAGAAGTTTGGATCTATTTAGTTATTGGCTCAGCTGTGAGCCAGTGCGGGTAATAGCTTCATTTCCACTTGTGCCTGCTAGAGTGTCGGACCTTTTCAGAGTGCTCCAATTTGGTGTCTGGAATCTCTCATCTGGTATCCGTATCTGGCGATTCAGCTAAGTGTTCTCCTGTTTATCTCACCTACCGTCTTTAGTTTAGCGGAGACTGCCTAGCGCGCATCTCCCTCCCATTCCCTATTCAGGACTTAGGCCTCAGGGATATTCAGGGCCTGAGGTTCCGGCTTGCCGATTGGTGAGGAACCAATTTAGGGAAACGTTAGGAGTTCTAGAGAGAGATTAGATCTAGCCTAGGGGTCTCCAAATCCCTTCCCTAGTGTCTGGGCCCCCTTCCCCATTTCCCTTTTTGTTACACTTGGTTTTCCCACACTGTGCGTGACATTATTACCTGCCACACTGTTTAGAGAAGAAAAAAAAAACTGACATGTGGTTCATTTGTGCATGTGTTTTGTTTGTCTTGTAATTTTTTTTGGTTGGGGTTTTTTTTTCTCTCTCTCTCCCTTTGAAGATGGATGCAGTCATTGAGTTGGCTGAGCGACTACGCTGTCTGTCTCTGGAAGTGACTGATCTCTGTCATGAGGTTCTGCAGCTGCAGCAGCTGCAGGTCGACAGTGTTGGGGTCTCTGCTGCTGGGCCGGGTCAGCCTGAACCTAAGATTGCTCTCCTTGACAGATTTTCAGGAGGCAAGGACAAGTTTTTTGTGTTTAAAGAGGCCTGCAAATTGTATTTAAAACTTCATCCCTACTCATCTGGCAGTGAAGAGCAAAAAGTAGGGATTGTGATTTCTTTATTGCAGGGAGATCCACAATCCTGGGCTTTTTCCTTACCGCAGGACTCTGTTTCCAGTCTGTGGAGCGATTTTTTGGGGCCCTGACCCTCATTTATGACGATCCTGACCAAGTCGCTCTGGCGGAGTCTAGACTTCGCCGCCTCCAGCAAGGAAATCAGTCAGTAGAGTCATATAGCTCTGAATTCCGTAGGTGGGCAACTGACACAAAATTGAATGATGCTGCTCTTAAAAGCCAATTTTATGAAGGTCTTTCTGAGAAACTAAAAGATGTTCTGTCTATGTATGAGGCTCCTGTGACATTGGAGGTGGCCATATCGCTTGCTATGCGTGTGGATAGACGCCTTCGGGATCGGTGGGTAAGACCATATTCCGAAGGTCCCTCTGGTGGGAGTCGTTCCCCTGTGTTCGGGGATCAGCTTGGCGGTGAACCTGGGTTGGGGGAGGAGGTAGAACCCATGAAGTTAGGAGGTGCCACCACCGCGTACTTCTCAGCTGAGAGTCGCAAGTAAAAAGATGTTTGTTTTTCTGCGGGAAAAAGGGTCATTTTATTGGAGCCTGCCCTTTGGTACCAAGGCAAAAGGGTACTTGGTTAACCCTTGGTGGTCTGGAGTTAGATAAGCAGGTCGTACATTTTTCTTTTGCTTGCAGTTCCCGATATGTCCTAACAGCAGAGGTGGTGTTAGAGAGCAAAACCGAGAACATTTCTGTGTTTGTTGACAGTGGAGCTGGAGTCAGTATGGTGGACGCCGAGTTTGTGAGAACTCATGGTCTTGCTTTCTGTACATTAGCTAAGCCTATTCCCAATTTCGCCATTGATTCAGCTCCACTTGCACAGAAGGCGCTCGCACAAATTGTACATAATATAAAACTGAGGGTGGGGCCGACTCAATCTGAATTAATTCCATGCTATGTTTTATAAGGGTTTCCCACTCCAATTGTGTTGGGCCTACTCTGGCTGGTCAGACATAATCCGGAGGTGGATTGGCAAGCCAGGGAAATCACTGAATGGGGAGATTACTGTCAGGAAAACTGTCTGAATGTTTCCCTTTCTGCAGTCTCTGCTGAAGTCTTGCCGGGATTTCTGAAAGGCTTTGAGGATGTCTTTTCTGAGAGAGGGTGTCAGGAACTACCCCCCACATCGTGCATACGATTGTCCCATTAATCTGATCCCCGGAGCTAAACTGCCCAAATCCAGACTGTATAATCTTTCTGGCAATGAGAGACAGGCTATGAAGGAGTTCATTGCCGAAAGTCTGGAGAAGGGACACATCAGACCCTCATCTTCGCCCGTTGTGGCAGGGTTCTTCTTTGTGAAGTAGAGAGATAACGGCTTACGTCCCTGTGTAGATTTCCGGGAATTAAATCAAATCACCATCCGAGACCCATACCCTCTGCCTCTGATTCCAGATTTGTTCTGTCAGGTGGTGGGAGCTACAGTGTTGTCCAAGTTGGACTTAAGGGGGGGCTTACAATCTGGTTAGGATCAGAGAGGGGGACGAATGGAAAACTTCCTTCAACACCCCTGAGGGGCATTTTGAGAGCCCGGTCATGCCATTCGGTCTCACTACTGCCCCTGCAGTTTTCCAGCACTTCATCAACGACATATTTCATCACTTGGTGGGCAGGTTTGTGGTGATCTATTTAGATGACATTTTGATTTATTCGCCAGATTTTGAGACACATCAGCGGCATGTTAAACAGGTTTTACAGATCTTAAGAGATAAACTGTACGCCAAACTGGAGAAATGTGTTTTTGCCGTACAGGAGTTATAGTTTTGGGATATTTGTTGTCATGTTCAGGTTTTCGGATGGATCCGGAGAAGGTCCGTGCTGTCCTGGACTGGGACCGTCCTGAGAACCTGAAGGCGTTGCAGCGTTTTCTGTGCTTTACGAATTTTTACCGAAAATTCATTCGGAATTACTCTGCAATTGTTAAACCCCTTACTGACATGACAAGGAAGTGGTCGGATTTTTCTAATTGGTCAGAGGCTGCTCTGAATGCTTTTTCCTCCCTAAAAACTGTTTTGCCAAGGCACCCATACTCAGTCAACCCGATGCTTCTTAGCCATTTATTGTAGAGGCTGATGCATCAGAGGTGGGGGTGGGGGCTGTGTTGTCTCAAGGTCCGTCCCCTAGTAAATGGCACCCATGTGCATTCTTTTCGAAAAAATTGTCCTCGGCCGAGAAGAACTATGACATGGGCAACAGGGAGCTGTTGGCAATTAAATTGTCATTGGAAGAATGGCAACATTGGCTGGAGGGGGCTGCCCATCCTTTTTCAGTTATTACTGATGACAAAAATCTCGTATATCTGCAGTTGGCCAAGCATCTGAACCCGAGACAAGCTAGGTGGTCGTTGTTTTTTACGAGGTTCAATTTCGTGGTCACTTTTTACCATGGGGTCAAAAATGTCAAGGCGGATGCTCTGTCTAGGAGCTTCCCGTGTGGGGGAGACCAAGAAAGTCCAGTCCCGATATTGCAGGAGGGGGTAGTTGCTTCAGCACTGTATCCTGAACTGGAGGCTGAGGTCTTGGAGGCACAGGGTGACGCCCCTGCCTCCTGTCCTTCAGGGAAGCTATTTGTATCGCCCAATCTGCACCGCAAGGTTATTAACGAACACCACAACTCGGTGCTAGCAGGGCATCCAGGGGCTAAAGCAATTGCAGACCTTCTCTCTCATCATTTTTGGTGGCCGGGGTTGCAACAGGATGTGGTGGAACATGTGTCCGCATACAGTACTTGCGCTCGCTGTAAGGTATCGCGTACTCACCCATCTCGTACTCTCCTCCCATTACCCATTCCCTCCAGGCCTTGAACACATCTATCCATGGATTTCATCACGGACCTTCCAGTATCTGCGGGCAAAACAGTGGTGTTGGTGGTCGTGGATAGATTCAGTAAAATGGTCCGTTTCGTCGCATTACCAGCACTTCCTAATGCCAAGACTCTGGCCCAGGTTTTCATTAATGAGATCGTAAAACTTCACAGGGTTCCTTCCGATGTGGTATCTAATCGGGGAACCCAATGTGTTTCCAAGTTCTGAAGGGCATTCTGTTCTTGACTGGGGGTACAGCTGTCCTTCTCTTCGGCCTTTCATCCCCAGTAAAAAGGACAGACAGAGCGTGTCAACCAGAATTTGGAGACATACCTCAGATGTTTCATCTCTGAAAACCAAGAGGATTGGTCATCTTATCATTAGCGGAATTTGCAATTAATAATCACCGTTAAGAGTCCACTGGCAGGTCACTGTTTTTCGGTGCGTGTTGTTATCATCCACAGTTTGGTACCTTTAATGGGGAGGGGCTTCATGAGTTCCGGAGGAAGAGCGCTTCGTGTCATCGCTCTCTTCTGTGTGGCAGGGCATTCTGAAGAATTTGAGAAGCATGGGAGACAGGTACAAATGTATGGCTGACAGGAGACGTGTGCCAGGTCCAGACCTGAATGTGAATGACTTTGTGTGGTTGTCCACTAGGAATATTAAGTTGAAGGTTCCTTCTTGGAAGTTGGGACCCAGGTTTATTGGTCCTTACAGAATATCTGCTGTCATTAACCCAGCGGCATTTCGTCTAGAGCTTCCTCAAGCTCTCAAAATCCACAATGTTTTTCATAAATCTCTTCTTAAGAGATGTGTGAACCCCATTGAGTCCTCATCCCCACCGCCCACCCCCCCAATTTTGGTAGATGGCAATTTGGAGTTTGAGATTTCAAGGATTGTTGATACTCGTCTCCTTCGTCGTTCCTTGCAGTACTTGGTGCACCGGAGGGGTTATGGTCCAGAGCAAAGGACGTGGGTGTCAGCATCAGAGGTGAATGCCCCCAGGTTGGTTAGGGCATTCCATACCTCACATCCTGAGCAACCGGTTCCTGAGTGTCCGGAGGCCACTCGTAGGGGGGGTACTGTCACGACTCATGAGCGCTTCGGAGGTGACAAGCTATCATCCTGCGTCAGGCCCCAGAAGGTCTGAGCGCCTGTCCATACAGACTGCTCCCCAAACCATCTGCCTCTAGGACCCAGCGTTGACCTCCTCCTGCTCAGAGAAGTTTGGATCTATTTAGTTAGTGGCTCATCTGTGACCCAGTGCGGGTAATAGCTTTATTTCCACTTGTGCCTGCTAGAGTGTTGGACCTTTTCAGAGTGCTCCAGTTTGGTGTCTGGAATCTCTTATCTGGTATCTGTATCTGGCGATTCAGCTAAGTGTTCCCCTGTTTGTCTCACCTTACCGTCTTTAGTTTAGCGGAGACTGCCTAGCACCCATCTCCCTCCCGTTCCCTATTCAGGACTTAGGCCTCAGGGAGATTCAGGGCCTGAGGTTCAGGCTCGGCGATTGGTGAGGAATCAATTTAGGGAAATGGTAGGAGTTCTAGGGAGAGATTAGATCTAGGCTAGGGGTCTCCAAATCCCTTCCCTAGTGTCTGGACCCCCTTTCCCATTTACCTTTTTGTTACACTTGGTTTTCCCACACTGTGCGTGACAGAATGTTCCATTTGAATATAGTATATTGAATATTCATTTCTCCTAAGTATTGGCACACGTGCCTGCCGGCAGCAGCAGAAAGGCTCTGACTGACACTGTGCTTGCTAGAGAACAATGAAGGCTCTCTACGCACACAGTCCTGGCGTGTGAGAATTCCGGCAGCTGCCCTTCGGCTTGCAAGCAGCGCATGACTTCCCTGCCATTGCTGCTTACAAGCATTAAGCAGCTGCTGGAATCGGATCAGGATTCTGAGAGGGCGCACAGGGAAGTTAGGTGTAATGTTTTGTTTTTTTAATGTTTTCTGATGGTGCCACGCATACCATGATGGGGGTGGGGCCAATCATACCAGGATAAGGAAAGGATGGAACCAATCATACCAGGACCGGGATGGGAGCCAATCATACCATGGGCGTGAAATGCAGTGAATATTCATTTCTCTGTAGCAGCGGGTAAACTAGCTAGCCGCAGCAGCCGACTCCAGCCTCTGTGACCCGCTGCTATACCAAAACCGCTCCCCCACCTCTCCACCATAGCCATAGCCGCTACATCCAGACTATAAGATGCACCCCCCATTTTCCTCCAAATTTTGGGAGGAAAAAAGTGCGTCTTATAGTCTGAAAAATATGGTAATTATTCTAATACACTGACTCAAACACCTGCAGATCATGCATGCGGAGTCTGTTGGTTTTCTTAGAATCTACTGCACCAACTGGTAAATTGTTTGACATGTGGTAATATAATTTATACCAAAACAGCGATTAATCTGGTTAGTCATGTTGGACTGCCATTATTTTGAACACTACTGTACCTTGATACTCCTAATGATTTCTTTGGAATGACTGCTATTGTACAATATATTTGCCATCATGGAGTTCACGTATGGAGACTCTAGGGCAGATAAGCACAGAGTAGCACAGAGCAGTTATGTACAATATTTATTCTTCCAGCTATAAGGGGGTCACATGACCAGCTCTGCAGGACCATCAACTTTAGGCAGAATAACTGAAAGGAGCAATATGTGGAATCACAGCAGACATGCATAAAAATGGTAGGGAGAGTTTGGGAAAAAGTTTTTTTAAACATGTCCATACAATACCAGTACCAGAAAAGAAGGTAAAGATGAGTAAGGAAGCTAAGTCTCCACTGCTGCTCCCGGTGTCTATTATGGTCTGCAGCGATGATGTCATGTCGACAGTTCTGCAGCCAATCATTGAGCTCAGTGGTTCTCCCCCAGTAGACAGCATGAGCTGCTCAGAGCACCTGGCTGCAACCCTGGTGAGGTGGCATCAACCCTGCAGACAGTAACAAACTCTGCACTGGACCTGGGTAGGGTGAGTAAAGTGCAGTATGTTTGTTTTTTAAAACTGCGCTTGGACCCAAGGGCTTTCTGAAACTGATCTTTTCAAACAACATTATTTCTATGCAATTACTTCAGTTGTACTAAAGTAAACATAAGATTGTAAGCTCCGCACCTGAACTTTGCAGGCTTAACCTTTATTTGACCATCAAACCAAGTACTTGGGAACACTTGCTACTGTGTTATCAAAAGTGAATTATCTAGTGATTAATTATTTCAGGAGATGAAAGGAATCTTTATTAAAATTACATATAAGAAAACAGACATTTAATTTCAAATGTCTCAAATAACATCAAAAGTAAATTGAACAGGTATTAGTACAGCACAGAAGAGATGAAGGCAGCGTGTAATATGAGCCCTTCCACTTATTTAATGAGAGCAGAAAATAACTAGGAAAAACACAAAGAGGGCTTGTTGTTTAGCTCTGCGATTTTCTATAACCACTGGACTTTATCTCTGAAGCTCTGATCTTTTATATTATTTATGCATTATCTGCTTTATCACTGCTTCAAACATACAATAAGGACACTGGACTGGCTGATTTTACCATCAACAGTCTGTAGCTAAAGTATGACATTCTTCCAATATCGGAAATTAAGAAATTGTGATTTATGAACCTCTTTCATATATTCTGTAAAGCAGGGATTCCCAACTTGTAGCGCAAGAGCCACATGTGGCTAGCGGGACAGTGACATGTGGCTCCCGGCTGTCTGCCAGCTTGTTGCTACACCAGGTGTAGCACACAGCTATTAACAGTAGATCTCTAGATGAATGTGGCTCGCGACCCCCTCTCATAGCTGGAAAGTTGCGGACGTCTGCTGTAAAGCGTTTGCAAGAAGCAGCATTAAGGTCATATGCAATAGTTCTGGACTAAAACACTGTAGGCACTACATTTGCCAATGTAGGTTGTCTGCACATGTGTAAGGGTCGACCAGGACGGTAGTCATGGCCGAGGACACCTGGGCTTCTGTGTCCTGGCCTTCCCTCACAGAAATATATCCACTCTTAGTCAGCACACCTGTATCTTCAGGTCCAGCTCCTTCTGGTTCTCCCCTAGGCTGTGGGAGACCCTCACCAAGCTGAGTAGCATAAACTGAGGCACAGTCCGGTTCAACTTCAACAAGAACTCCTTTACTAGGTTTGTTACACAGTACATCCGAGATCTTCACATTCTTTACAACAGGCTTTACATCACAATATTCCTTTCCTTGCCCTACACTTCTCTTGCAGTTACACAGCACGGGCCAGGGTCGGATCAGGATACTCTCTGTTCATCTCTACTACAGATACGCATCCCTTGGTCTGTTTCGCCCCAGGCACAAGTTCATTAGTTCCTGCAGTCGTGAGTCCCTGAGAGAGAAGTCTGTCCTCCTGTACTGTCCCCTGCACTGGGACCGCTTCTTCACATGTTGTACTCACTGCATTTGTGGGTTCCCCAGGCCGTTTTGCCCCGGTCCTCAGGGTATCTGCCCATACGATGAGTTGCCACATTCTGGAGTTCCTTTCTGGCTCCTCAACTGCTTCAGCCCGCTGCTGTGGTGTCCTGCTGTGCTGTTCGGGCCTATGGCCCTTCTGGACTGTACGGGCGCCCAGCCCTAACTCACTATAAACAGGAAATGTTCCTGGCTTACTGCAGCCCCTCCTACTCTTAACCCTATAGCTAAACGACCCACTGCCTAAGATCTGTGGAGACTAACATACCCCATCTAGTGGCCAAACTAAGTATTGCACTGTCCCTATTATACAACGTTGACTGTACATTTAGCAGGACATATTACGCACATATTATACAACAGCAAAAGAAGAGTATAAAGTTATACATGAATAAATATATACATTATAACATACGGTACTGGGACAAGTGAGAAAGGCAAGGTATAACCGTAACATTATATACCCCCTTACACATGGTGCAATATTACATGGTTATCCATTTCTACATACAATATTATTAATGTTATGTTGGTTCTTAATGTATGAAATTAAAGGCATACCAAGTTACAAAACAAAATGGGTGTCACATTCAGCTTCATATACTGTAACTCAAAAGTTGTATAGGTTAAACCAATATAGCAAGTTATCACCTATCACTATAATATGATGATTGCTGGGACCCTCACCACTGGAACACCAATGATCACAAAAATGAGGATCCAAACTCCCTATTTGCGTTCAAAGTCTACAGAATTGCCTAAAATAACCTGAACACCTTATTCGCCTCAGAAAGATCTTTTTGAACCAGGGCTACCATCCAAGAACAATTGAAAACCAAATTACAAGAGCCACCAGAATATCAAGGAATCACCTGCTACATTACAAAACTAAAGAAGAAAAAAACCGGGTGCCTCTAGTGGTCACCTACAATCCAAATCTGGAGATGCTAAGGGGAGCTGCACGGAAACTACGACCTTTACTACAAAAAGATGCCCGATTACAATCCATATTTCCAGACCCCCCACTACTATGTTTTAGGCAGCCCCCAAATCTAAGAAGCATCATTGTCAGAAGCTCCCTGTCCTCCCCAACAGCTGCAGGAACATTTCCTTGCAACCAGAAGAAATGCAAAACCTGTGCATCTATAATGACCACGGACAAGATAAAGATCCCCAACTCCCATCAGGACTACAAGATCCCAGGTACTTTCAGCTGCATCACATCTAATGTGGTGTACCTAATTATTTGTATGAAATGTCCAACTGCGGGTCTGTATGTGGGGGAGACCGGGCAAAAACTGAGAACAAGGATGAATTCTCATCGCCACACAATAAGAGAAAAAAGAATGGATTTACCTGTGGCAAAACACTTTTGTATGCCTGGTCATAGCATGATGGATATGGAATTACTTGTATTAAAATCTAACTTCAAATCTGAGAAAGATAGAAAGGTTTGGGAATATAAACTTATGATGACCTTTGACACTCTTAGTGCTGGAATGAATATATCAAACAGATTCATGTCTTTCTACATCAATTAAGGAATCTGCTTCTCTGACCTTCTAGGGGCATCAAAACACAATAGCAGACTCCAATCAGAGGGCAATAAAACTTTCACTCCTTATCTATGAACTGTTCCAATATTTATGTTCATCCCTCTGCCATAATGACAGTTCTGCTTCACGTCACTTGTCTTACCTATTGCATTATTCCTGTGTCCTGTTGTGTATAAATATGTGATTCTTCAGATTTTGTATTAGTCTTCGCCTGATGAAGAGACCTGAGTAGTCTCGAAAGCTTGCAATTTGTTACCATCTTTTCAGTTAGCCATTAAAAGGTATCAACCACTGAGGACTCTCAAGTCTAAATATTTTTCTAAAATAACCCAGTACCATCAGCTACCATTATAAGTTCAAATTGACATTGAACTGCGCATGCTTTACAGCCAGTTCATTCAAACAGTACAGTAGACTTGGAGCCAACAATCTCCTGAACTATGGGGGTCAGAAAAAGAAACAGCCTTACCAACACCAAGTCAGATTATAAATGCTCCACAAAGATGCAGCAGACCTCCATGATAAAGGTGCAGGTGCAATATACTGATAACAGCCACTCACAAACATACCAATTCACGGAGGGTGTGGCTGTCTAGTAAAAAATGCACACAAATGAGGCTTACATAGGTCGCCAGTGGCACAGGTATGTTTGATGCACAGTGTCTGAGTTAAAGCCTTTTAATGACTCCCATTCTATTAGATTAGGCATGCTCACCAGCACTATATAGGTGCACCGCACAAGGACAGGCACCTCAGTTCAACCAACCAACACTAAAGGGCCTGGCTGGATCCTGCAAAAATTGAAACAAGTGCAATAAAAAATGAGAAATAATGTACAGTACAGACCAAAAGTTTGGACACACC
>VIAB01006598.1:94946-107470 GCA_009801035.1 Oophaga pumilio
GCTGCTGGGAGCTGCCCGATAGATTAACATTGGTCCGAGTGCTAAGTGATTTTTTTCTCGCATAGCAATCATCCGTATTTCTCGCTGGTGTGACTCCAGCCTTAGTCATAATCACAGACACAGATTCTTTATTGTAAGAGCAGTGAGACAATAGAACTCTCTGCCACATAATGTTGTAATGGTTAATGCACTACAATAGTTCAAGTAGAGCCTGGATGCCTTTCTTGAAAAATATAATATTATAGGCTATGGGTACTAAATTCTGTGATGGAACTTTTATTTAGAGAACTAATCTAATTGCAATGTGTGTCGGGGAGGAATTTTTCCACTAATATTAGACAACTAGCATCTGACACCTGAGGAATCTGCTTTACTCTGAACCAACATGTTTGACTATACGTTGAACTCGATGGAGTTATGTTTACCTTCAACCTGAAAATTATGAAAACTACTTCCCCCTGTATGATGCTTACTAGTGATGAGCGAGCATGCTTGGAAGTGCCTGGTGCTTCCCCGAGCATCTCACTGCTCGAGATGCTCAGCGAGCGCCAAGCTTTTTCGGGGTTGCTCGGCGGGAGCTCGGTCCCCTCACTGCATGTTTGGCGTTCTTTACAGAGCCAATCAACATGTAGGGGTTGTCTGACACACTGTAATGCCACAGCCATGTTGGTTGTGGTATAACAGGGATTGGCTGGCAGCACAGCATCATCAGGTCTTTATCAGACTTGGCGCCGCCGTGCTCGTCGCAGTCTGCTCCGGTCTTAGGCAGTCTAGGGAGAGTTGCTGCAGAGATAGGGACAGATTTGGTGTTGTTTTAGTTAGTGTGGGTATACCATCTTTAATACACAAATCCATCTAAACCAACAGTCCTTCTAAAGACTAATCAAAGTGCATAGAGCCATAGAAATCAGTGCCAGGTAGGCAGGCAGTGTATGTGGCAGACTTCATTGCATACAGCAAGAGGGTCCATTCCAGTACTGTCTGCTGCCTATTACAGATATTTATCGTATATACATATTCCCAGGTATCAGTGGCAAGGCATAATTTTTTTTCATCTTAATCCTGATTATTTTCTTCAAAAGCAATCCAGAGAACACTTTTTTTTTTGCTCCATTTGCTTGTTGGCACTGCAGAATACAGCCATATCCTTTCCATATTACAGCGAGAAAATCCAGCTTTTTTAAACAGGGGTTTAGCCATCACAGGGATCACATCTGATTGCCCAGAAAATTCTGCCATTTCTGGGCTACTGTAAAATTTTGGTGGAGTGTCTTACACAAGTTATTGACACCAGTTTGCTGAAAAAAAAATTGTTACCTACAGGCCAGCTATTTTAAACTCAGCCATTTGTAGTGACCGCGCAAAATATTGTCCTCCATTTAAAATGGGCAAGGCGCATGGCAAGGGACACAGAACTGGACGTGATGGTGATGGTGCATGTAGAGGTAGAGGCCGTGGGCAAGCTGAAATTGTGCCACAACAAACACCCACATCTTCTCGCCCAACCTTCCTGTCCCAATTACTAGGGGACCGCAGCAGCACACCACTATTGAACCCAGAGCAGTGTCAAAAGGTTGTTGGTTGGATAGTGGATAATGTTTCTAGTCACTTTGCCACCACCACCACCCTGTCTTCCACATGGTCAAGTCTGAGTAGCCGTGAGTCTGGACCGCATATTCCTCAGCCAGAACCTCCTCCCTCCCACCATGCCAAGTGCCCGGAGACAACTGATTACACACTTGACACTCTGAAGAGCTGTTCATTTTCCCATTTATAGATTAGGGCCTCTCGCCCGGTCCTCTTGAAGCGGGGCAAGAGGATATTGCATGTAGCGATGCCCAAATATTTGAGCAACCACGGTCACACGAAGGCGACGGTAGGAACATGTCACAAGAGGTGGATGATGATGAGACATAATTGCCAAAAAGTCAGGAGGAGGACCAGGGTATGGAAGACGAGGTGGTGGATGATACAGTAACTGACTCAGCCTGGCAGGAAAACATGCAGAGCAAGGACAGCAGCACACAGCGGGAGGGAGGCATACCACCCTAACAGGCAGGAAGAAGCAGTGTGGTGGCCGCAGACAGAAGGCGGGAAACTGATCCCCATAACACCAACACGACGGAAGTGTCCAGTACAACTGTTAGGTGTTCCCGAGTCTGGTTATTTTTTAAAGACTCTTCCGATAACCGCAAAAAGGCCATTTTCGCCACCTGCCATGCCAGAAACAGCAGGGGTAGCAAAACTACCAGCCTTGCCACCACCAGCATGATCAGGCACATCGCAGCAAAGCACCCGACTTTGTGGGCCAAAAACTAGGGTCCAGGAACAGTGTGTGAGGGTGACACCACTGCTTCTGCCGCTGTTGTGCGTGCAAGCCAATCTCCTGTCCATGGTGCATACAAAGTTGCCTCCTGCCCTGCACCTGTCGTTTCACACACTCATCTAGCACCATCAGCAAGCACGTCCATGTCCTTGTCCCAGTGCAGCATTCAGTTGTCCATACCCCAGTCCTTGGAATGCAAGCGGAAATAGCAGACACCCCACAGGCCACGCTACTAAATGCATACATTTTGCAACTGCTTGCAATTCGAAATGTTGCCTTTTAGGCTCATGGAGACGGAAGCTTTCCACAACCTGATGGCGGCAGCCGGCCCTCGGTACCCAGCTACCACTATTTCTACCAGTGTGCCGTCCCTTCATTACGCAAGCACGTGTCCCACATTAGCTGTGCCCTCAACAATGCAGTTACTGGGAAAGTCCACCTAACCATGGACACGTGGACAAGTGCTTGTGGACAGGGACAGTACATCTCGCTGATGACACACTGGGTTAACATAGTGGAAGCCGGGACCCAGTTGGACTTTGGGAAGGAACACTTCCTCCCGATGCCGAGGATTGCAGGCCCTAGGTCAATCACGGTTGCCCCCACATTCTACAGCTCCTGCACCTCATCATCCTCCATCTCTGAAATGACCACAATAGTCATAAGCTGCGAGCACTGCAGCACTGCCTCAGCCAAGCGGCAACAGGCTGTGCTGAAGCTAATATGCGTAGGTGACAAACCACACAATGCTGAAAGAGCAGGTAGATCTGTGGCTGACATCGCTAAACCTACAACCAGGAATGGTCGTGTGTGACAATGGCCGGAACCTGGTGGCAGTTCTGAGGAAATGTGAGCTCACACACGTGCCATACCTGGCACATGTGCTTAACCTTGTGGTTCAGCGGTTTCTCAAAACCTACCCGGAGCTGCCTGATCTGCTTGTCAAAGTAAGCCGCCTAAGTGCCCATTTTAGAAAGTCATCTACAGTTTCCGCCACCCTTGCCGTGCTTCAGCAGCGTTTGCAGCTTCTGGCTCACCGACTGGTGTGTGATGTTCCCACGCTTTGGAACTCTACACTGCAGATGCTGGGAAGGATTTGTGAGCAGAAAAGGTCAGTTGTTGACTAACAGCATCAACAAGGATGTCGGTATTCAATTCAGTTCAGACTCCACACATAAGACCTCAGGAGTGGACATGGATGTCAGATATATGTACCATCCTCCAAAACTTTGAGGACTCCACCAAGATGGTGAGCGGTGATGACGCCATAATTAACTTCACCATCCCACTTCTTTCTTCTGAAATGCTCTCTGCTCACAATCAAAAAGGATGCATTGCAGGTGGAGCACGATGAGATGGAGCAAGGAACCATACAGGGTGATTACGCACAGCCCAGCCTCATCTCATCCCAATGTGGATTGGGTGACAATGAGGAAGGGGAGGAGGAGGAAGAACCGGAGCTAGTTTCATGCGCTATAGACAGTACTACCTGCACATCTGTCATACCATCTGTTCAGTGTGGATGTCCTGAGGAAAGGGACGAGGAGGAAGAGAGCATGGCCAATCATCCTCTTGTTGAGGACATGGAAGTTTTGCCTAAGTCTGGCACGCATGGCTGAGTTTATGTTACGCTGCCTTGAACGTGACCCTCGCGTTCTCAAAATTTTGGGTGACAATCATTACTGTTTGGTGACCCTTCTAGACCCACGGTACAAGGAGAACTTTCAATTGCTTATTCCTGAGGTGGACAGGTCTACTAAAATGGGGCAGTACCAGAAGGCCCTTGTTGCAGAATTATTAAAAAAATTCCCATCTGAAAACGCTGGTGCAGAGGTCACAGATCAATGGACAACCAAGGAGTACAGGTGAGAGAGACACAACTCCAATCCAGCAGAGGCAAGGGAACACTGTCAAAGTTCTGGGAGACTTTTCTCAGCCCTGAGGAGCGTGGTACTCTCACAAGGAGTGCAAAGTTTGGGAAAATGCTGAGGGGGTACCTTGCGGACCGGAGCAACGTCCTCCGTGATTTCTCTGTGCCTTATAATTATTGAGTCTCAAAGCTGGATACGTGGCATGAACTGGCTCTCTACGCCTTGGAGGTACTGGCCTGCCCTGCCATTAGCATCTTGTCAGAGCGCATTGCTGACTATTCTAAAAATGAACAAGGGCTGGATTGGGCCAGACTTCTCTACACAACCGAATGATAGCAGCATAACAAACTCAAATCCAGTGTCTTTTTTTGGGAGGTCTATTCCCATGCACCTATTCACACCCACACCTGGGAATACGCTTCCTGATTTTGGCTATTTGGTGTTATCCTCCTCCTTCTCATCATCATCCACCACCACTAGATCACCAGGGTGACCGTGGTCCGTGATGCAACACCCACATAATTTTTTTAAAGGGTATTTATAATGCCCGTAACCAAAATTTTTATACAGTATGTTGATGTATACCCCCCCAAGAGGAAAATGTTTGTCAGCCCATACACTTACTGCTTGGGCATTACAAGTATAGGAGATCTGCTCCTTTGGACTGTGAACAGATTTTTATGAGGCCCTCCACCATGTCTCTTCCAATAGGTATTGGGGTGCATCCAAAGTTGGGGCAGGCTTTGCATTCACTGCATAGGCAAACATTATGGGAGTACCAACTTCATAATAATGGGAACATTGCTTTCAGTAGGCCCTCATGTACGTCTGTTCAAAGGGTTATTGGGGTGCATCTGGAAGCAGGTGCGGGAATGCAGTAACACTGGGATTGCAGAACAAAGCTGAATAACAATGCTATTTAATTTTTTACAAGAAGGATGGCAATGGTCTCCTTGCAGAGAGCTAATAAACAATAAACAAGGAAAGTATAAGGGTTAACGCAACAGTCTGGTATTGAAAGGACACTTATCGTTGTCTACTCTGGGCCTCATCCACATACAGTCTGATGGCAGATGGAGAACCGGCAACAGCCGGCGTGGTGTCCTTGTATGAATTCGTTTACAACAAATAACAGTCCAGCTTCTGGCAGCAATGGGCGGTTACCGCTTTTGCCCGCTGAGGCCCTAGCCCATAAATCTGTGCAGCCAAAGTGGGAAGCGCTGCAGGAGTCTCACACGTGTGCTGATGAGCATCGATCAGCAATGGAGAACGCACCTCTGGGTCCTGCCACTGGCAACCGCTCCTCCGCGCGAGCACTGCTCTCTGCTTCGACGGGTGCGCAGTGCTCTGAACACTCACTGGCTCACTGTAGCGTTCGCCTAAGGTATGCCGGGGCACGTCTCCACACTGCCTGTCGCTGTGGAGCTCGCCACACACCTCTCTATGCTCTCACAGCTGGTGGTAAACTGAGACTTCTTTTCAGCGCTTCCTGCTCACTGCCCCACTTAGCCACGCCATCTCTCCCTGGGTGATCGGACCTGTCCGGTTCCCCATTCTTTCCCCCCAGCTACACTGGACGCAGCCTCGACAGTTTCAGACCTGGCATGACGCAGGTACCCGCAGCCCGGTCTTCCTCCAGTCCTCCACATCCAAATTTGGGACAGGCCTTGCATTCAATGCATAGGCAGTGTGGGAGACCCACTTCCTAAGAATGGGAACTGTAGGGGTTGGTCAGCTTCAACAATTCACTTTTCCACTGCCGGGTCTTCAGCCTCAACAATTAAATTCTCAACTGCAGGTTCTTCAGTCTCAACACTGCAATTCACTGCAGGTTCTTCAGCTTCAATATTGCAATTCTACACTGCAGGTACTTGAGCCTCAATACTGAAAATATCCACTGCCGGGTCTTCAGCATCAACACTGCAATTCTTCAATGCAGGTTCTTCAGGCTCAACACTACAATTCTCCACTGCCAGTTCTTCAGCCAAAACACTTCAATTCTCCACTACAGCTTCTTGAGCCTCAACACTGCATTTCTCCAATGCAGGTTCTTCAGGCTTAACAGTGCAATTCTCCACTGCTGGGTCTTCAGCATCAACACTGCACTTCTCCAATGAAGGTTCTTCAGGCTCAACACTGCAATTCTCCACTCCAGCTTCTTCAGACTCAACACTGCAATAGGCAAACAGTATGGGAGTCCCAACTTCCTAATAATGGGAACATTGCTTTCAGGTGGCCCTCCTGTACAGCTCTTCAGAGGGTTATTGGGGTGCATCCAATTTTGGGGCAGCCCTGTCACTCACTGCATAGGCAATAACAGTATAGGACACCCACTGTTTAATAATGGGAACAACAAAGCATAGCCGCCTGATCGATCTCTAAGAATAGTAAAGGCCGCCTGATGGCTCTATAAAAATAGGCTTTGTGACTTTCAGAGTCCCTCCTTCATAAGTGAAACAGGATGCATCTGATGATGTGTCACACACCACATGGCCAGCTAAGGTTGTAAAATGTTAAAATGACATTTCCCAGTGAAAGATTTTGGCTTGGTTGAAAGCAATGCTAAAGTTGAAAAACACATAAAAAACGCTACGTGTGAACATAGCCCAAGGTGTGGAAGAGCATTTTTGTTTTTGATTATTTATTTTGCCTTATATACAAGTCATTACCCTGAAAAGGATGGTGCTTAACATATTTCCCAGGAAAATCCATTTTAGTTTCGTTTTTGTATGTTTTCTTGTGAGTCTGTAAAAGTGGCGTAAGACTCTGACAACATTGTTCACAGCAGGACCTGGGAGTCAGAAATGCTTCCCCATGCTGTTTCCATGTTATTTGAGCACTGTTCCTATCGATTTCAGCAATTTTTAGTCCATCTGCACACCGCCGGGAGCGGCCACAGTAAAAATGCATGCGTTTCCCATAGACTTACATTGGGCTCATTGCGCGGGTCGAGCACCCGAGCATTCCAATATGCTCGACCCGAGCAACGAGCACCCAAGAATTTTAGTGCTCGCCCATCACTAATGCTGACCTATCATAAACAGAAAGTAACCTCATAAAGAACAACACTGCCCGCAATAGCACAATAGGTTTCTCAGGGTGAGATGTACAGTATAATGTCAGACAGCCCTGATCTCTTGGTTTAACCTCCTACATAAGTCATTGTGAGGGACGGGGCAGCGCAACTGAATTTAGCTATGACACATTAGAAACCATTCCATCAGCTTTCCTACTCTCATAGGACTGTTACCTCTGCTGTACTACCGCTCCCACCACTGTCTGTCCATAGATGAGAGCTGAAAGTGTGAGTATGACGTATGTCTGTTATGCTCAACTTGTACCCGACCCTTTCATTTAAAATAAGTTGTGGAAACAGATTCTCATGCAGATCTGTTTCCTGCCCATTGATCTTAAAAGTTAATTTACATACAAGAAAAATGTGGATCTTTCTGGAATAAGACATCAGATCGCAGATATCATTTATTCAATTCTATGTGACTTGCATGCCCATACAGACAGCTTAGGAGGGTTGATCCTACAGATGCTCTTTAACCCCTTAATGACTGCTGATACACCTTTTAACGGCATCAGTTAAGGGTACTTAAGCCACAGCACCGCTTTTTAACGGTGCTGAGGAATAAGGTTATAGCGCCCCCAGAGTGGGAATTTCTCGGGGGTCTCAGATATCGAGGGTAGCTGAGACCCCAGAGAACATGATTCGGGTCGGTTTTTACTGACCCCAGTGTTGCGATCATCGTTATTAACGGTAGAACGGCGAACACAAAAAAAAATCCGATTTCTCATTTAATTTCTCTGTCCTCTGATGTGATCACACATCAGAGGAGAGAGAAATAGGGTCCCCCGAACACCCCCCGGTACCTCCATTGTCCCTGTAACCCCCCCATTAAGTCCCACGGGCAGCCGGTGTCTTCTTCCAGAAGAAAATGGCGGGCGCATGCGCAGTGCGCCCGCCGAGATCTGCCAGCCGGTATCCAGCAACAATAGGAAATTTTTCCTATTGGTTCATTTTGATCACTGTGATAGACCCTATCACAGTGATCAAAATAAAAAAAAAAGTAAATCAAACCACCCTTTATCACCCCCTTTGTTAGCTAAAAATAATAAAATTTATTTATTTCCATTTTTCCATTAGGGTTAGAGATGGGCTAAAGTTAGGGTTGTGCTAAAGTTGGGCTAGGGTTAGAGTTGTGGTTATGGTTGAGATTACGGTTAAGGTTGGGATTAGGATTAGAGTTAGAATTGGGGGGTTTCCACTGTTTAGGTACATTGGGGGGGTCTCCAAACACGACATGGCGACACCATTGATTCCAGACAATTTCGTGTTCAAAAAGTCAAACAGTGCTCCCTCCTTTTGGGTATTTTCTGTTATATTGACCCCCCAAACTCACTTCAAATGTAAGGTGGTCACTAAAAAAATGGTTTTGTAAATTTTGTTGGAAAAATAAGAAATAGCTGGACAACTTTTAACCCTTATAACGTCCTAACAAAAAAAAATTATGTTTCCATAATTGTGCTGATGTAGAGTTGACATGTGGGAAATGTTATTTATTAACTATTTTGTGAGACACCACTCTGTGATTTAAGAGTACAAAAATTAAAAGTTTGAAAATTGCTAAATATTTTTCCAAATTTACATTTATTTCATGGAAGAAGTGTTACCACTAACATGAAGTACATGTAATATGTCACGAAAAAACAATCTCAGAATCAGTGGGATACGTTGAAGCATTCCAGACCTATAACCTCATAAACTGACAGTGGTCAGAATTGTAAAAATAGGATTGGTCATTAAGGCTGTGTGCACACGTTGTGGATTTGCTGCAAAACCGCTGCGGATATGTGTGGCCCAGCTATGTCAGGCACACATAATTCCAGGAGAATGCACAGGAAGGTAACCGAAAAGCTTGATATCCATTCACGTCACTCACACTTTCAAACACACCCACCAGGGGTATAAAAGGCAGTGACATGTAGCAGTCAGCCATTCAAGTTCAGTGTTCAGTTTCACTTCAGTCATTCAGTCAGTTTCCTGTCTTAGGACAGTGCAGTTCAGAGTCAGTTCAGTCTGGACTTGGAGAGAGAGAAGTTCAGTCTAGTTCCTGCCTCAGGACCAGTACCTCAGCTCAAGCCACCTGTATTCCTAGGAAGGAAGGTGATTACAGGAGCTGTAACAAGGAGGATACTGACAGCTGTTCAGTGAGCTCTGGAGAAAGCTGACATTTCCATCAAAGCTACAAGTGCTTATGTTAAGAGCGAGAGCAGGGCGAAGGGCACAGTGGAGAAGGACAGAGATAAGTGCTTCAGGTACCGGATTACCTGCACTAATTCACCGGACACCGGGGTCCGAGGCGTTGCTAGTGCTTCACGCCTAGTAACAAGATAACCGGAGGCTTTCTGGACTACAAGTCGCAGAAGGTAGCCCTAAGCGCTGATACGTAAACGGAGTCAGGGAGAACCGGACGGGCAAGGCCTGATCAGCCCCAACGACTTAGTTCTTACGAACATCTGGAAATCAGAGACATAGAAGGCTCCACCACAAGGTCGGCCGGGCGTTACAGCTATTGAACAAGCTGGGGAGTAACAGAGTTAACTTCGCTTCATGCAAGTTTGTACTCACATACATATGAAGTTAAAGGAGGCCTCTAACCTGCTCAGCGGTTATCCTGAATGTGCATTCTCCACCCTAACCAGCTCCCCGGGACCTGCCTGAAACACCTACAAGTAAAGGTATGGAAAGAAGCTGCATTGTGTGAGACTGTTTCATTTACTACACCCTGCATCACCATAGACTTCCAGGGACCAGTCTCACCTGTGGGAGACTTACCATCCAGCTGCCCCATAACATCCCCTGTGAAGATCCATATAGCAGCGCTGGTCCAATTGACCAGACACCACAGGTGGCGTCACGAACTAATTACAAATCCCCTGTAAATATCCCCCATTGCATGACCGCCAGGGCCACGGACCGAGTCCCGCTGCCAGTGACAACTCCCATAGACTTCCATGGGCTCGGCTCCGAGTACCCCATAGCCCTGGTATCCACACATGTGGTGCGCGTCATCTAAAATTCTGGCGTCACGAACAGGATCCGAAGCTTGCAATTGTGAGTCCTGTGTGCCTATTGAACTGTTTTGTGAAAAAGACTGTATTGCTGTTTGCTATTTTTGGCGCCATCTACCGCCATTTTTACCGCAATATTCGCGCCCTGAGGCGCTGGTGAAGAAGGTGGGCGTGCATTCGTGGGCGTGTACCCCCCCTGTGGCGCGAAAGTTATGGCCGCCCTCTCAAAATGCTACTATAACGTGCGATCTTGCCCCACTGCTAAAGAGATCCGCCTCCTCTTCATTTTCTATGCAAAAAGGAGGAGACGCAAATCCCGCCTCCACGGAAGAGACCAGACTGTTCCTGATGGAAGATACAGTCTGGCCTGGGACGAGATGGCGGAAGGACAGGAGAATCTGTGCGGAGGAGCGGAGGCGTGCAAACCCTGCTCACCGGAGGATTTACTGCCTGTGCCGGAGCTGTCCCCAGATCGGGACACTGCTGGAACTGCAGAAAGAAAATGCGGTGCTCAGACGATTAATCCAGCGTCATGCCGACCTGGAGGAGACCGAGAGACGCTGGCGTGCCCAGACACAGCGGCTGCTGTGGGACGCAGTGTTTTCTCCCACAGACATAACGCCATCACCTGACTTTCCTAAGTCCCTGCTGAAAAAGGCTGAAGGACGACCGGAGGCCGCCCCCAAAAGTGCTGTACCTGATCCCACCGATGGAGAGGTGGAGGAGAAGGAGGCTGAGGAGGCCCTGCCCGTTCCGGAGTGCCAGCCAGGCCAGGAGGCCGCAGCGGATTACGGTTCCCCGGTAGGAACACCGGAGGGGTCCCAGCCATCACTGCCGGAAATAGACTGGGACGAGATGGCGCGATTGGATGACGTGACCTATGACGTTCAGTGGGAAAGTGAGTGGCGACGTCGTGAAGAGGAGCAGCGACGCCGACAGGAAGAAAGTGAGGAGCAGCGGTCCCGTCAGCGGAGCCATGAGAAGTTCCTCGCCGACAAAGAGATGGTCCGTAAAGATAAAGGTACCCTACGGGAACCGCGGCGCCAGGGGTGCATCACAGAATTTCAAATCCGCAAGGGCTGGGGCTTTATCCGTGAGCCGGGCCTATATCCGGGAGTCTTTGGAAGCCGCCGGGATGTAGAGTCCCACCTGCCCATCGGTCATCCGGGAAGGGATCTGGTAAATGGGGACATCGTTAGTTACACTCGGCACTGGGGTTTAAAGGGATGGTATGCCCTAAATGTTTCTATTGTCAGAGACCCCGTCCCCGACGCCGGTAACTTACACAAAACCGCAGCGTCCCAGTCCCGGGCCCCAACAGCACCAGGCCGTGCCCCGGCATCGCCCCCTGCGTTCTCCTCTCGACCTACGTCGCCCTTCGCATCGCAGCCAAAGTCTCAGTCAACACTGCCGCCCATGCCCCGTCCTGCATCGCAATCTGCGACCAGTTTTGGATCACAAGTTACTGCAGCACCTTCGGCAACGCCACTTGCGTCATACATGACAGAAGTACCCGGTGGGACCACAGTAAGAATGAAGACTGTAGCGACTCAAACTTACATAGCAGGACATGATATCCTGGTAATGGGTACCCAAGGACATCGTGTAATTCTGTCCCCAGGGATGGAAAAAGTAATGATCACAAGCAAGGAAAATGAAAATCAGTATGACCCAGACAGGGTTTACTGCATCAGAAAATGTAAAAAGTTGATGAAGAAGTTTACAGAAAAGTTGCACTTTATTAAAAATGTTTAATAATTAGTATGATGTTTACATATTTAAATAGAATACCCGGCTGGGTACAAAGTTAAAGAGTTGAGCTAAGAGTTAATAGTATTGAAGTATTGTTATTGAAATATGTTTTATTATGCATGGACTGCGTGGCTGTGGACTGTGCCAGCCCAAGAACTTTCGATGTAAATAGTTTGCACTTCGGGGCCTTATCTTGGTTTTACATGAAACCTAACTACCTCTGAAGAAAAACCCGTATGGTGTGGCCTAGAGTGAGGTCTGCAGTCAGAAGTCCTGCAGCCCACCCAGGACCCACGTGGGAGGTTTTTGGTGCGGGTCCTCCACAAGAATATTGTCTAGTATTTATGAGAAAAATGTTTTTGATACTTTTATATTTTCCTAATGTCCATGTACAAATTGTAACGTTCAAGAGTCTTACCTCCCGCAAGGGAAGAGTTAAAAATGTTGTTGTATGCAAAACAAAAATGTTTTCTTTTCTCTTTTACAGCCCGGGA
>VIAB01006600.1:97138-108070 GCA_009801035.1 Oophaga pumilio
GAACACAGTGTACAGTACCTGGCCATGAGAGTGAGTGGGTGTCGTGTCTTGGGAGACCAGGAACGCCCACATAGCTCCCGGAGGAGCTAATGACTGTGCGGGTTTACTGCAGTTGAACCCATCAGGGAATAGACTCTTATGGACGGTGTTTTGTTTGTTTCACACTTGCGTGTGTGATGCGAAAAAACTTGCGCATCAACACCTGGCACTCGGACCGGAGCGTGCGGCTGCATAGAAATACATGCAGCCGTACGCTCCGATCCGAGTGCCGTCTGCAGTGCTGGGTGTTGATGTGAGAGACTCGTGCGAGTCTCTCGCATCACACACACGCAAGTGTGATACCGGCCTTATTGTTATGCCAACAAGGCTCTGATTATTTTGCTGAACCCTGCCAAGGTTTATGCTATCCACAATAAACCAGCAGGTGATCTTCTATCAGAACAATCTGTGATTATTCTGTCAATCAGCATGCAGCAGCTGCATCCGATGATTGGATTACATGCACGAATACAAGCCTATAGGTGCTAGTGAAACTTTGGACTGCATTTGGATGGAGAAATTGTTCAGTACATATATACTGCATAGTACCACTTCTCATGTCCTGTATATATACACTGCACAGTATCACTCCTCCCGTGCTGTATATATACACTGCACAAAACCACTTCTCCTGTCCTGTATATATACAATGCACAGTACCACTTCCCCTGTCCTGTATATATACAATGCACAGTACCACTTCCCCTGTCCTGTATATATACAATGCACAGTACCACTTCCCCTGCCCTGTATATATACAATGCACAGTACCACTTCCCCTGTCCTGTATATATAAAATGTACAGTACCACTTCCCCTGTCCTGTGTACAGGGTGTAATTCTCAGTATCTTTATTATTCTGTATATATACTGCACAGTACCACTTCTCCTGTCCTTCAGACTGGGATTAATCATCAGTATCTGTATTATTCTGTATATATACACTGCACAGTACCTCTTCTCCTGTCCTGTTGTTGCAAAGGTAGTATAGGACTTAAGAAGCAGTGGCGTACGTCTAATGGTGACAGGCCACGCGGCCGCTCTGGGGCCCGTGAACTCGGGAGCCCAGTGCCAGCGCCGGGCCCCCCACCAGTCATCGTTTGTTCAACTGTATCGGCATCTTGGATACAGTTGAAAGTAATGATGAAAGAGGCATCCCCCATCATACTTCCTCGGCATCTGACGTCTCAGCGTATTGGGCGTGATGACGTTACTACATGGGATCGAGGAGGAGAGGTGAGTATTGCATTAATATATATACAGTTGTGCTCAAAAGTTTACATACCCAGAATTTTTGCTTTCTTGGCCTTTTTCTAGAGAATATGAATGATGACACCAAAACGTTTTCTCCAGTCATGGTTAGTGGTTGGGTGAAGCCATTTATTGTCAAACTACTGTGTTTTCTCTTTTTAAATCATAATGACAACCCAAAACATCCAAATGACCCTGATCAAAAGTTCACATACCCCATTTCTTAATACCGTGTATTACCCCCTCTAACATCAGTGACAGCTTGAAGTCTTTTGTGGTAGTTGTGGATGAGATTCTTTGTTTTCTCAGATTGTAAAGCTGCCCACTCTTCTTGGCAAAAAGCCTCCAGTTCCTGTAAATTCCTGGTACATAGGTTTCCTCCCACACAGCAAAGACATACTGATAGGGAATTTAGATTAGAGTTATTCTCAATGGCGTTGTGGAATTAACGGCGCTATACAAGTGAGTAAAATAAATAAATCTTAGTGTTTGTGACGCACATTTGTTGACATTATACTTTGGAAAATTACTTTGTAAAGGTTCTTCTGTGACCTCACCGAATATTATACATTTTTTTTTCTTTTTTGAGGGATGGGGGGCCAATTAGAAAGCATGGGACCCCATAGCAAAAAGTTCCATGTACACCCCTGTTCTGGAGCATATTACTATTGGTTGATTATTTTCTAATAAACCAAATTGTTGGACAACCTGTTTAAATTGGTTATCCCAAGTTTGGATGTTATCCGATCACTGGTGATGTAACCGCTGAGACCCCCACAATCCTGAGGACCGGTGCTCTGAAGATTACCATGTAAGTGGAGCTGTGGTCGATAATGCTCACTGCTGCGCCATTCACATGTGGCTCTTGAAATATCTCCTTTAAGAGAGTGGTGAGGGGCATGATAAAGTAAAGCAAAATTAATTGATTGGGGTGATGGGTTTTATAGTGTGTGGTCTGGTGGGGTTTCTGTGCAGGGCTGCTTTTATGTCCCAGTCCGGCCCTAGATTTAGATCTGGGGAGTTTTCTTACCATAGACTCAAAATGTCAATATGGGTCCAATCCTCAAAAACATGTTTGGACAAAAAACACAAAAATTGTTATAACCTCCAAGCACTGATTACACAAGAATGGACTGTCATCAGTCAGGATTTGGCCCAGAAGCTCATATCCAGCATGTCAGGGCGAATTATTATAGAGGTCTTAAAAATAAGGGTCAACGCTGTAAATATTGAGTCTTTGCATAAAGTTAATGTGTTTTTCAAAAGTTTAATAACTTATAAAATGATTTATTAAATATATAAAAGCAATGAAGCAGCAAACTTTGACACAAATTTTGGTTTTCAGTCACAAAACTTTTGAGGATGACTGTACATGGTGTGATTTCTTGCTAGAATATGAATCGGTCTGGAAAACTCACTGTGTAAACTGCAGTGTAGGCTAAATGTGATCTGTTAAAGTCTGTAATGACTATCGGCAGAATTTCAGGGTATTCTTTGGCTCATCTGTTTTTCTTTCATTATATGTAATGGTGTCCAAGTTAGAAAGCTCATTGTAGATGAGCAACTCAGGTGGTGGTCACGATGATGGGTACCTGTGACACTGGTCTAACTCATTGCCTCGGGGTAATGTAAAACTCATCGTACTGGTAAAATATCTTTATATTTAGAATGAACATCTTGTCTGCGTCATTCATGGGAATTTATCCTCCTATCAGTGCGGTATATTGAGTCTTGGTGGTGACGTTACTATTATTACTGGGCTATCTGACTTCAGCAGTGTGCTGTGCCATGTTCATGTTTACTGCCGTGTAATTACACGCAGGAGGCTATTATCACATTTATTACTATTCTGTCTGAACACTTCACATCCTATTTATGTTCTTTTTAAATCTTTTTCTTACTTTCCTGAGAAGATTGCTTTCTGATCTTCCCTCTGAAGTGGGTGTCTAGTAAGTTCCCAAATGTGGGATGCAGTATAATTACCATGCTGAAATAAAAAAAAATATAGGCTGCTCTCTGCTGTCACTTTCATGCCTTTGACAGTAACAGTACATGGCAACAGTTTCTAAAGTTTTGGCATTTCAGCTTCTGAATGTTTTGAGATAACTCTTTGACAGTCGGTTATGAAACAGAAAATGCAAATGTCCTTACATATAAGACATGGATAAATCAATTCTCCGCACGTGGCGACGTCTCCTGCCCTGTGCAAAACTGTGCAATTATCTGCACGTGGCGTCGTCTCCAATCCGGTACTTACACACTGTGCAAAATAGTTTTTTTTGTTGACACATTTTGTCTTTGTTTTAACCTGTGACCAGAAGAGAGTTTGTAAGTATTAGCTTATTTCTTTGTATAATTTATTCTCCTCCTTCCCCAGATTAAGGCCAGGGTCAGACATGTGAGAAACTCGCACGAGTCTCATGTTAATACCCTGCACTGCCGCCGGCACTTGGACAGGAGCGTGCGGCTGCATGTATTTCTATGCAGTCGTACACTCTGGTCCCGAGTGCCGGTGGCAGTGCCGGGTATTGACATGCAAGACTCGTGCGAGTTTCTCACATGTCTGACCCCGGCCTAAAGAGCCTTTACTCCATTGAGAAGAAATCGCTAATTAATGAAATATACATTCCTGAGCTGTCTTCTGCTATCAATGTGCAAACTGTTCTATTCACTTATTCCTTTTGTGACAAAAGCAGATAGCACTAGAAGTCCTCAGTGACCATTTTGCCTGTAAATTACTGATGTTTTACCTAGTGAAGAGGGTCCACAATGTCTGGAAGAGTAGATCTTATGCAGCATGGACAGATGGCGCTGGTGCCACACATATTTGGACAGTGACAAAAGTGTTGGGATTTTAGCTGTTTACCAAAACATGTTCAAGATATAGTTATATAATAAATAAGGGCTTAAAGTGCAAACTGTCAGCTTTGATGTGAGGGTATTTACAATCTAATTGGAGTAGTGGTTCAGGAATTATAGTGGTTTAATAAGTAGCTGTATTTTTCAAGGGGCCAAAAGTAATTGGACAATTATCTCAAAAGCTCTTTAATGCGCTACATGGGCTTTTCCCTGGTTAATACATCATCAGTATGGCTAGTTTCACACTAGCATATGGCCGAGCTGCGGATGTCCTCCGTGAAGCTCCGCCCACGGCCGCATCTCCTCCGGTCAGCTCCGCCTACGTCGGCATGCGCACCCTATCTTTTAACATTGGGTACGCAGGCCATGCCGATGTATGCAGATGCCTGCGCATGCGTCGTTTTGACAGTGCGGCGACCTGCGCCGAACGCAACGAGTTGCATTTTGGTGCGTTTGCCGCACCGTCAAAACGACGCATGCGGAGGCATCCGCATACATCAGCACGACCTGCGTACCCAATGTTAAAGATAGGGTGCGCATGTCGACGTAGCCGTGAGCAGACATTCACGGAGGAAGTCCTCAGCCCTCCGCAGTTCGGCTATACGCTAGTGTGAAACTAGCCTTAATCAGGTGAAAGGTCAGGATGTGATTCAAGGTGTTGTATTTGCATTTGGAACTGTTGCTGTGAACCCACGACATGCAGTCAAAGGAGCTGTCAATGGAAGAGAAACCAACCATCATTGGGCTGAAAAAAAATAAGAAATCCATCAGAGAGATAGCAGAAATGTTAGGAGTGGCCAAATTAACAGTTTGGTATATTTTACAAAAAAAAGCTCACTTGGTGAAGATGGGAATGCAAGAAGACCTGGAAGTCAACAGAAGAAAACAGTGGTGGATGACGGCAGAACCCTTTCCATGGTGAAGAAAACCCCTTTCACAACATCCACCCAAGTGAAGAACACTCTGCAGGAAGTAGGTATTTCAGTATCTAAGTCTACCATAAAGATAAGACTTCATGAGAACAAATACAGAGGGTTCACTACAATGTACAAACAGTTAATCAGCCTTAAAAATAGAATTTACCAAAAAATCTAAAGAAGTCAGCCCAATTCTGGAAAAGCATTCTTTGGACAGATGAAACTAAGATCAATCTGTACCAGAATGATGGGAAGAAGAAAGTATGGAGAAGGATTGGAACGGCTCATGATAGAAAGCCCACCACATCCTCTAAAGCATGGTGAAGACAGTGTGATGGCATGGGCATACATGGCCTCCAATGGCACTAGGTCACTAGTGGTTATTGATGTTGTGACTGAAGACAGAAGTGACAGAAGTGGTTATTGATGATGTGACTGAAGACAGAAGTGACAGAAGAACTCTGAAGTGTACAGGGCTGTACTTTCTGCTTAGATTCACCCAAATGCGGCAAGGTTGATTAGAAGGTGCTTCACAGTACTGATAACAAATTACCACAAAAACATTCTGCCAAAGCAACTCGGGAGTTTTTAGATCAAAGAAGTTCCCAGCGATTGACGCGAATGGTCCGACACCACCTTTGGCTGGCTTCTAGTGCCGTTTCAGGTGTCTCTTGCTAAGTACACACATGGGATATACAGGTCAATCACGTCTTGCAGCGCAAGGAACCCGTTCAGGGTTGTGACCATACTAGGTCTTGACTCTCCTTATGGTCTTTGGCTGGTTCTTCATGCTATATTTTCTCAGAAGCCTGGAGTGTTTAAAAAAAAACAAAAAACATACCTGTCTGCTGCCAAGCTCTGGTTCATTCTGCTCGTGGTTTAGGCAGCATGAATCATCTGACAAGTTTCCTTTAATGTGAGTGCCATCAAAATATCATGGATTTTGTGTTGCTTAAAGATCCTATGAAAACCACGAAACAAAGCAGTGCAAAAAATGTCCACATAATTGCAAAGACTAAATTTTATTGATTAAAAATATTACCAAAAAAGTCAGAGGTAGAAATAGAGGGGACTAAAACAGTGACATGTGAAAAACACCGCATGGCAAAAAACACATAGCGAGGGTATGGATAAGTGCCTGCATGAATGTTATAGGTATGGCCACATACATAGAATATATCATATGAAGAAAGAGAAATACCATTATATGATGCATATGACAAAATTCAAATCAATATTACTCCCTCAATCCCATGTAACACTGACATAGCAGGCTATAATAGGAATAAATCAATCACTATTATAGTACAAGGGAGAGAGATAGTATCTGGAACATGGTATATTGCCTGCAAAAGCCCACAACAACAATGTCCTATAGAAATGATACATACAAGGTATATAGAAGAAGTCATATGAGAGTAGTGGACATAACAGGTAAGTATAATCAGGACACAGCTCCAACCCCCGCCTCCCCAATGCGCATTTCGGCCAAATGCCTTCCTGCCCATGTCTCATATGACTTCTATATACCTTCTATGTATCATTTCTATGGGACATTGTTGTTGTGGGCTTTTGCAGGCAGTATACCATGTTCCATATGCTATCTCTCTCCCTTGTACTATAATAGTGATTGATTTATTCCTATGATAGACTACCATGTCAGTGTTACATGGGATTGAGGGAGTAATATTGATTTGAATTTTGTCATATGCATCATATAATGGTATTTCTCTTTCTTCATATGATATATTCTATGTATGTGGCCATACCTATAACATTCATGCAGGCACTTATCCATACCCTCGCTATGTGTTTTTTGCCATGTGGTGTTTTTCACATGTCACTGTTTTAGTCTCCTCTATTTCTACCTCTGACTTTTTTGGTAATATTTTTAATCAATAAAATTTACTCTTTGCAATTATGTGGACATTTTTTGCACTGCTTTGTTTCGTGGTTTTCATATGTATTTATATATGCAGTGTGTCCTACACTGTCCATTTCTATTAGGCTATCCCAAATATATACAGTATTTTGAATGATTATGTTACGTTTGGATAGCTTGTTGTGTTTTCCTTATGGATTTGATCCTGTAGGTGCCCCAGCCTCTTCAGTGTTTACATCGGCTCCAGGCTGGTTTATACTTGCCTACATCATATTTTTTTTTTAGTGAGTCTTCAAGATAAGCCGTGTTGTTCCATTCATTTCAATGCAATATCACTTGCACAGCTCTAAAAAAAAAATATATATATGTTGCAGACAAGTACAAACCAATCTGCACCAGATGTAAACAATCTAATTGAAGAGTCTGATTGAAAGATGTGCCAATGATTGAACCCCCACCATCTAATATTGATAAGATCCTAAAGGTAAGCCATTATTTTTAAAAAAAATGGAAAATGCCTTTAAACAAAAGCATTTAAAACACAGGTCAACCAGCTTGGATGACAAAACGATATTAACCTGCCTTGCTGTAATTAAGAATCCTTAGGGCCGAGAGGAGTTGAATGGTTTTTATTTTAGCAATGCTTTTCAGTGGTTGACTAGCATTTTTTTTAAAGAAAAAACAATTGCATCTCCTCTTCTCTTGAATGAGATACAAGAGACTCCTCTTGGTCCTAAGGATTCTTCACTAATATCGTTTTACCGTCCAAATTGGTGAACTATCCTAGAAGATGCCCTTCCGTAGCCACAAAGCAGCAGCAGATGCACACAACCCGCTAAGGTGAGCACCTTCCTTTTACTTTCCTTTGTACCTAAAAGGGTATCACCCGATTGGATGTTGCACTTTTGTTCCCTTACAGTTTTCCTACTGAAACCCCGGTTTAGACACGTAATGCTCTCTAAACAAAGTTCATAATACATGAACATGAACAGGAGGATTTTATGTAGAAATTAAATAATTACTAGTGCTGAGCTGTGTCACTGCAGACCATTTTTGCTTCTCTCCTTTCACCATAGTTAATGTGTGGTAAGGGGGAGTAGAGCAGACCTGACAGCACTGTGAGAGGAGAGCTGCCAGAGTTGTTTGGATTGACACCCAGCTCTGCTCCCTCACACTGAGCTATCATCTCTAATCTGCTTCTCTCCCTCCACACTGTCTGCCTTGAAATGAGTGCTGAAAGAAGTGTTTGTAATGACATAGCTCTGCTCTACTTCTCTTCCCTGCTTATAGTCACAGTAGATGCTGGAAGTGAAATCATTGAGAAGAGCAGGGCTGTGTGTTACATGTCTCCTTTAATACCTGTCCTCTGCTTTCAGTACAAATGACCACTCCCTCCAATTACATATCCTCTCTTCCCTTGGCATCAAAGACCTTGCCCTCTCTTGGATCTCCTCATACCTTTCTCACTGCACATTTAGCGTCTCAAGCTCCCATACTACGTTTTCATCCCGCCCTCTTTCTTTGTTGGTGTCTCTCATGGCTCTGTCCTTGGATCCCTACTCTTCTCCATGTATACCTTTTGGCATGGGACAACTCATAGTTCCATGGCTTCCAGTGCCACCTATAATAACTCTCAGGTCTAACTCTCTGGCCTATACATCACCTCTCTGCTGTCCAGAATGCCAGAGTGTTTATCAGTCATATCCTCTTTCTTCTCATCACGCTTCCTAAAGCTCAATGTAGACAAAACTGAACTCTTCTTTTTTCCATCTAACCTAACTCCCCTACTTTGGCTGGGGTCACACTTGCGAGTGTGATGCGAGAAACTCGCGTGAGTCTCTCGCATCTATACCTGGCACTGCCGCCGGCACTCGGGTCCGGAGTGTGTGGCTGCATGTATTTCTATGCAGCTGCACACTCCGGTCCAAGTGCCGGCGGCAGTGCCCGGGTATTAATGTGAGAGACTCGCGCGAGTTTCTTGCATCACACTCGCAAGTGTGACCCCGGCCTTAATTTATCTATCACAATGAATGACATCACACTTTCCCTTGTACCAGAAGTCTCTCCTCGCTACTCCTTCACTTCTCCTCTCTGCGAATTGCTTTATTGGCTCCCAATTCCTCAACGTATCCAGTGCAAACTACTAACATTGACCTACAAAGACGCGCCCATAATGTGTCTCTTCCATAGATCTCTGAACTAACCTCCTGATATCTTCCAACACGTAATTTCCAGTCCTCCCAAAACCTACTTCTCTCCTTCACACTTGTACGTTCCTTGCGCAATTTCCTCTAAAATTTCTCCCAAGTACTACCCATCCTCTGAGATTCTGTGCCCCAACACGTCTGATTATTCACTACTTTTTCAGACTTAACTTGAAAATGCATCTGCAATGACTTCTCTGCCACCTCGCCACCACTGGAGCTGCCCCAACTCCCCTAACCTACTGTCTCCTTCCCCGTTATCCTGCATTCTGTAAGCCCACAAGAGCAGGGTCCTCTCCTTTCTGTACCAGTCTGTCATTGTTAGTTTTTGTTGACTGTAATTTCCATTTGTGTTTTGAATGTAACCCCTTCTCATGTACAGCACCATGGAATCAATGCTGCTCTAAAAATAAATAATAACTCAATGAAATTCGGTTTTGACCATAACTGTGGGCAGTTTAATTTTTTTTCCCTTACATGACACATCCTGCTTATTATTGGTCAATATCATGCAGGTGGAAAAGTAACTACTTCTATAGACAATTTTGTGTGATCCCTTGTTATAGTGGAAATTAGATGGAAAGGAGAAAATTGAAAAATAAAAAACCTTTTATTCACGTCTGCAGCCAGTATTTCATGATGTGGCCAGTTTAACATGTTAAAACTACAGAAAAATCCTCTTTAAGAGACTTATCAGCTACTTGCATCCTGTAGATTTCTTTTTGTTACTCTGTACAGGAAGGCCTCAACATTGCCGATCATTACTTACACTGTTTCCTGCTGTGTTTTAATTTCCTTTTAGATTTTATATTGTGCACTCTTATTGTTTTTGGCTTTTGCCTAATGTTTAAGGATTTTTTTTTATCGGCTTATGTTTTAGATTTAGGATTCTAGTCTGTTTTTATATAAATATTTTAATATCAATGTAATAACATTTCATATGAAAAAAAACTGCGCAAACACTTAAAGCCAGATGCCTCAACAAAGTAAGGAAATATTTTAGCAATATTTTATAATAAATGTTAATATGTCAGGGAGCACACAATTAAGTCCCAATTAAGACTAATTAAGAAATCATGCTGTTAAGGAAAAACACCCAGTTACAATCCGGTCAGATTACCTAAAACTGCTTTCTCACACAATACATAGAGGGGATAAAGCTAATAGACATAATGTCTTCCACCTATAAAAAAGGTTCCACCAGAACAAGCTAGTGCAGACTAAACCTGGTTCAGGCTGTTGGGTTATCCTGCCACCTAAATTGTATGTTTGCTTCAGGCCATGTTCACACTTTCAGTATTTGGTCAGTATTCTACATCAGTATTTGTAAAACAAAACCACTAGTGGGTGATAAATACAGAAGTGGTGACGTGTTTCTATTATACTTTTCCTCCGATTTGTTTCTTTCCTGATATTGGCTTACAAATACTGATGTAAAATACTGACCAAACACTGGACGTGGACATATACTGATTTTTTTTTTACCTATAATGATGCATGAACATGTGTGTACCCTTCAGAATTTTCTATATACCTGCATAAATTTGACCAAAAGCTATATACGGTCCCCCACTCCTCCCCGAGTGCTAAAAGTAGGTGAAAAGTCCCAATTCAACAAATGAGTCAATAATATTAGTTTTTGAATAATTTTTCTCAATAAAAAAAATGATAATTTCACACGTCTGTGAGTGGCAATAGTTTATGAACCTTTGCTTTCAGTATCTTGCACAGCAATAATTACCATATTTTTTGGACTATAAGACGCACCTGACCATAAGACG
>VIAB01006602.1:29757-42454 GCA_009801035.1 Oophaga pumilio
ATGCATACCAGTATTGGGGGGTGAGGGGTCCATGCATACCAGGATAGGGATTACGGGTACCATGCATACCAGGATAGGGATCAGCGGTGCCATGCATACCAGGATAGGAGGGGGACAGCACATACAAGGATGGGAGACCATATGCCTATAAAAATGCTTGCCACCCGGGTGTAGCTAGTTACATATATATAGCTTTGTCACCACAAAAGGAGGGAGGCCCAGACATGTTTCTTCCCCAGGGGCCCCAAGCTGTCAGGGTTTGCCCCTGGTTTTTACCATCAGCGTGTCATCATTGTTTTCTCGGTTTGGATAACGAAATAATTAAATTACAAAGTTTGTCCTATACTTTGCAATATTAAACACGTACAGCCTGCAGATGGCACATGGATGCCATCCGTGTGCTGTACGTGTTTTTCTTTGACCCACAGGTTGGTAATGGCCTTTGTCATCTGAGCTGCCAGAAAAAAAAACGGACATGTCTCTGTGTGTTTTGCAAGTACACACAGTCCATGTAAAAAACAGACATGTGCAAAGCACCTTAGGTAATAATGGGTACGTGTGGTATCTGTGAAAAACACAGATGCCACACATACCGGAAACATGGATATGTGGATGAGTCTTTAGGACTCCTTGACACGTCTGTGTTTCCAGTACGTGTGGCATCATTTTTTTTCACAGATACCACACATACTCATTATAACATATGTGGCTATGCACATGTCTGTGTTTTTACACGGGACACGTATCTGTGCAAAACACAAGGAGACATGTCCATTTTTTTCCAGCACCACGGATGACAAGGACCATTACAAGTCTATGAGTCAAAGAAAAACAAGTACAGCACACGCTTCTGTGTGAGTCTGTTTTTAGTATTGTAAAGTGTAGGAGTAGGTTTGTAATTTATTTCTTTATCCATCCGTGAAAAGCACTGATGACCACACTGAAAGAAAACACTGATGACACAGGTATCATTTTTTCACATTCGTGTTTTATATGATCGTGTGAGGCAGACCATAACGTAAGATGCTGATCTTTCACATGTAAGGCTTTGTTTCATCTGACATTTTCAGGGCTTTAGATCCAATTACTATTGTTCTATGAAATTATGGCTTTTAGTTATATTTTCAACTAAGGGAGCATCATATCATTGCTAATGTAATTGCTGTACCACATATAGTACTAATATGTGCTCACTACAGCTCATTCTGCTATATTAGTGCTATGATGTGCCACTGCTAATATCTATGAAATTGAGTTAATCCTATGATTTGTAAATTATTTACAACTTGGGCATTGGTATCTGTACTGTAGATAGTTTACAGTATATATACACACTGATCATCTATTACATTACAACCCCTGACAGCTGAATGTGATAGCATTGATTATATCATGATGATGGCACCTGTTAGGAGATGTATTAGACTGCAAGTGAACAATCAGTTCTAGAAGTTGATGTGTTGGAAGCAGGAAAATATAGATGATAGTAAGGATCTGAGTGACACGGACAAAAGAAAAAAATTGTGATGGCTAGATAACTGGGTTGGAGCATCTCCAAAATGGCAAGTCTTGTGTGTTCCTGTTATACAGTGGTTACTATTTAACAAAAGAGAACTGGTGAATCGGTAATGGGGTCACGGGCATTGAAGTTTCATTGATGCATGTTGAATGTGTAATGCTGGCTGCAGTGCAGTATAGCGCAACCTCCACCAGGGGGGCTGGGGAGGGAAGTGAGGTTGCACAAACACCGTGTAGCAACACTTAGCAGCAGCACAGGTGTAACGAGTAACGAAAGAATGGTCAGACAAGCCAAGTAATACACAGTCAGGAGCAGAAGTACCCATCAAGCACGAAGTTCACATCAAGCACGAAGTCAGAGACAAGCCAGAAGTCAGAGCCTAACGGGAATGTGGTATCCAAAACGTGAGACCTGAGACGTAGTCAGGGGACAAGCAAGAGAGTCAAAACCAGTCGGGCAGCGCGTTATCAGGAACGGAAAAACAAGAGACGGGGTTCAAAAATCAGGCCGAGTCATACACTGTATGGGAAGTCAGAGACAGAAGGATCACAAGGGTATACGGGTCAGATGCTCTAGCCAGGAAGCATGTACTATAGCTGACGCAGGCCCGCAGGCTGCAGAGGACTGAAATAGCCCAGCCAGCTCTTAGAGGAGGCAGAGGAGATTAACCCCTACATGACCAGAGAGAAGACAGCAGAAAACAATCCCGGACTGGATCATGACAGTACCCCCCTCTCAATGGGGGTCCACCGGACCCCCAGGCTTCCCTGGATAACGAGCGTGAAAGGCCCAGACCAACCGATCTGCATAGACCAAACGCGCCGGCACCCACGACCGGTCCTCAGGACAATAACCTTTCCAATGGACCAAGTACTGAAGTGAACGGCGGAGCATACGAGAATCCACCACCCGTTCCACCTCATACTTGGTCCAGCCATCCACCACAACAGGCAGCAGGTGCGAGAGAGACTCACCTGAGGGAGGCCCCGACGGCTTCAAAAGCGCCTTATGGAATACATTGGGGATCCGCAACGACGGAGGCAAGTGCATGCGAAAAGCCACAGGATTGACCACCTCTAAAATTTCATAAGGGCCGAAAAACTTGGGACCCCACTTAGCAGAGGGAATCCTCAATCTAATATTTTTGGTGGATAACCATACCTTATCCCCCACCTGGTAAGCCAGCCCCACAGAATGCCGTTTATCCGCAAAAAATGTATACTTGCCCTGAGCCTCCCCAATGTTTCTCTGAACCTCCCTCCAGATTTCCCCCAACCGCAGAAAGGCCGAATCATCCCCACACCAGCTGTGAAAACTCATAGTTGCAGAAGAACGGGGAAGCACCAGTGCACGGATTGACACGATTATTGAAAGCAAATTCAGCCATGGGTACCACAGAGCACCAATCATCCTGTCTAGATGTGGCAAGACACTGCAATATCTGCTCCAAAGACTGATTGGTTCTTTCAGTCAGACTGTTGGTCTCGGGATGATAGGACGATGAAAAGGTCAGACTGATACCCAGCCTCTTACAAAAGGTCCTCCTGAATTTAGCCACAAACCCAGTGATGTCAGAAGCCAACGAAGGCCACCAAAACCGCCTAGTGATGGCTTTACGTGTGGCCGAGTTTCCAGAATGCCCACTCAGAGCTGAATCATGAAACTCCCGAAACACCCTTAACCGATACTGAACAGGCACAAAGAGCTTATTATCAGGTATGGACAAAGGAGCAAGAGATTAGGCCTCACGAATCTACCGTTTCAATGCCAAGGACACCGCAGCCACCACCACTCCGCGCTGAAGAATGGAGGAAGGAGGTTCAGGAGGTGATATAGGATCTAGACTACGAGATAAAGCATCAGCCTTCACATTCTTAGACCCCTGTCTGAAAGTAATAGAAAACTGAAATCGGGAAAAAAAAGTGACCACCTTGCCTGTCTCGGAGTTAAATGTTTGGTGGACTTGATGTAAGACAGGTTCTTGTGATCCGTAATGCAGTGATACGATGGACAGCCTCCTCCAAAAAATTCCTCCATTCTTCAAATGCCAATTTAATGGCCAACAGCTCCCAGTTACCCACATCATAATTCCTCTCAGCGGAGGAAAATTTCCTCGAAAAGAAGGCACAGGGTCTTAAGTTAGTCAGCGTGGTGGGCCCCTGGGACAACACAGTCCCCACTCCCACCTACGAGGCATCCACCTCTATGATAAATAGTTTAGATAAATCAAGTTGAACCAGTACAGGAGCAGTCATGAAACAGTTCTTCAAAGAAGAAAACGCCGCCACAGCTGGAGCTGACCAGTTTTTGAGATTAGACCCCTTACGAGTTAAATCAGTGAGGGGTTTGACTATCTGAGAAAACCCCTTAAAGAATTTTCTATAATAATTAGCGAAACCTAGAAAACACTGAAGACCCTTGAGATCTCTGTGTTGCCTCAATCCACAATAGCCTGTACGTTTCCTAGGGTCCATACGAAACCCCTTAGCAGACAAAATGACACCTAGAAAGGACAATTCTTGATCAAAAAATGAACACTTCTCCGGTTTAGCAAAAAGTGAGTTCTCCCTAAGCCTCTGAAGAACCGCACAGAGGTGGCCCATTTGACTCTGTTTGTCAGAAGAATATATGAGGATGTTATCCAAATAAACTACCATGAAATGCCCAATAAAATCTGAGAAAACATGATTAATGAAATTCTGGAATACTGCTGGCGCGTTAGTCAGGCCAAAGGGCATAACCAAATTCACAAACAAACCCTCCGAGGTGAGAAATGCCGTTTTCCACTCATACCCCTCCCGCATACAGATGAGATTGTATGCTTCCTTCAGGTCCAACTTAGAGAATCACCTGGCCCCGACAATTGATTGTACAAATCGTGTATAAGTGGCAGGGGATAAGTGTTTCTTATAGTGATCTTATTCAGTTCATGAAAATCGAGGCATGGGCGTAAACTACCATCCTTTTTCTTCACAAAAAAGAACCCCGCCGCCACGGGAGAGACAGATGGTCGAATGTGCCCTTTACGAAGGCTATCAGAGATATACTCCTTCATAGCGGCCCACTCAGGGCAGGAGAGATTGTACAGACGGGCTTTGGGCAATTTGGCATTGGAACAAGATCAACAGCACAATCGAATGGGCGGTGTGGTGGTAGAACCTCAGCCTCCTTTTCAGAGAACACATCCTCAAAGTCCTTCAGGTACTCCGGAATACCCTCCAGACTGATGGATGACACAGATACAGAAAGAAGACATTTCTTAGCACAATAGTGACCCCACTTAACAATGTCTCGAGATTCCTAATTTATCACAGGATTATGTAATTGCAACCAGTGGAACCCCTACACCAGTCCCGCAGGCAGATTATCCATAACAAACCATGAAATACGTTCCTGGTGCAAGGAACTCACTTTAAGGAGAAACTCCTCTGAAACAAACTTGATGACATTTTTAGCCAGTGGTGTTTTGTCAATGGCAACAACATGAATAGGAGTCTCCAGTCTAACTGTCCCTAACCTACACTTGGACACCAAGTCAAAGTAAATAAAGTTCATAGATGATCCGCAATCCACGAAGGCAGAAGTGGACGCGGAGCCACTCACACAACCAAGTTCCACTTCCAGCAAAATTTTAGAAAATGCAGAAAAAGGTACCTGAGAGTCTGGGTGACTTTCACGACAATCAGCTGCTTGTTAGTTGGTGGGCAGGAGGGGCAGTCCTCTTTCCAATGTCCGGGATCTCCGCAGAAAAAACACAGCTTTCCTTCATGCCGCCATCTTCTCTCCTTTTCCTCGAGGTTGGCGGCCCCCACCTCCATAGGTTCAGACGGAGGCAGAACAACAGGACCAGCAGGGAGCAATGGAACCTCTTGCTGTGCAACACCTCTCTCCCACAGCCTTCGATCCATACTGATAGCCTGAGTTATAGCTTCCTCCAATGAGCTGGGAGGTGGATGGAGAGCCAGAGCGTCCTTCAGGTAATCCGACAGTCCACTCCTGAACTGACCTCTCAGTGCGGAGTCATCCCAGGACACATCAGTGGACCATCGACGGAACTCGGAGCTGTATCACTTGGCTGAGCGCTTAGCCTAACCCAGACCCATAATAGTGTCCTCTGCCAACCTGACACGGTCCGGTTCATCATAGATAAGTCCTAGGGCCTCAAAGAACCTATCTGCCGACATCCATTCAGGGGCAGTAGGGAGCAGCAAGAAAGCCCAAGGTTGGGGACCCTCCCTAAGTAAGGAGATAACAATCCCTACCCGCTGAGTCTCATTCCCGGACGAATGAGGTCTAAGGGAAAACAATAATTTGCAAAGCTCCCTGAACGTGCAAAACTTATCTTTTTTGCCAGAAAAAGTGTCTGGGCGCTTATCCAAGGGTTCGGGAGAGTGCAAAACCACATCTACTGAATCACCAGGTCGACTAACAGCATGAGCAGTGGTTAATGCATGGTTTTAACAGTCTCCGTCAGCTTTTTTTGTACATGAGTATGAGACGTGGCAAGGGCCCGATGTTCCACCGAAAAATCCTGCATCATCTGTGTCAAACTGGACACTTGATCTGCCAAGTTACAAAGAGGATCCATGACCAGAGAAAAAAAATGCAAAATCCCCTTTAAATGTGTGGTCAGCTATAATGTAATGCTGGCTGCAGTGCAGTATAGCGCAACCTCCACCAGGGGGGGCTGGTGAGGAAAGAGAGGTTTCACAAACACCACATAGCAACACTTAGCAGCAGCACAGGTGTAACGGGTAACGAAAGAGTAGTCAAACAAGCCGAGTAATACACAGTGAGGAGCAGAAGTACCAAAGGTCACAACAAGCACGATGTCAGAGACAAGCCAGAAGTCAGAGACTAACGGGAACGTGGTATCTAAAATGTGAGACCTGAGACGTAGTCTGGGGACAAGCCAGAGAGTCAAAACCAGTCGGGGAGCTCGGTATCAGGAATGGAAAAACAAGAGATGGCGTTCAAAGATCAGGCTGAGTCATACACTGTATGGGAAGTCAGAGGCAGAAGGATCACAAGGGTATACGGGTCAGATGCTCTAGCCAGGAAGCAAGAACTATAGCTGATGCTGGCCCGCAGGCTGCAGAGGACTGAAATAGCCCAGCCAGCTCCGAGATGAGGCAGAGGGGATTAACCTCCACATGACCAGTCCAGATAGAAGACAGCAGAAAACAATCCCCGGACTGGATCATGACAGAATGTGTATGCAATCCGATGGTCTGTTGATGCACAATCCTTTCATGGTATCCTCGCTGACCCCTGGCTACTACAGCGCTAACCAGGGCTGTGGAGTCGGAGTCATGGAGTAGGTGTCCATTTTGGTGGAGATGGAGTCGGTATGAAATGGACTGACTCCGACTCCTAAAATATATAATAAATTGGGTACAGTAGTTTGACGCAGTATGTGTATATAGAGCAGTCTAAGTATGTCCTATGTGATGTATACAGCAGTCTTGAGGTCTCCTATGTGATGTATACAGCAGAGTTAAATTGTATTCTGCGATGTATATACAGCAGTCTCAGGTTATCCTATGTGATGTATAGACAGCAGAGTCTCAGGGTATTCTATGTGATTTATATATACACCAGTCTCAGTGTCTTCTATGTGATATATACACTTGTGCTCAAAAGTTTACAATACCCCGGCAGAATTTTTGCTTTCTTGGCCTTTTTTCAGAGAATATGAATGATAACACTAAAACTTTTTCTCCACTCATGGATAGTGGTTGGGTGAAGCCATTTATTGTCAAACTACTGTGTTTTCTCTTTTCAAATCATAATCAAAATACTGACCAAATACTAAGCTTGTAAACGTGGCCTTAGAAAACTCCTAGAGGACACTTAAAATTGAGATTCATGGCAGATTAAAACTTCTTTTTCTAAGAATGTATCCTGCGAAGGACATCCAAATCGGTATGTTTAAGGGTCAAATCTGCAGAGAGACTTCTTTTAAGCACTGTAAGGATGGACCCCATGGACTTATTCTTCCAGCATAAAAAAAGAAAAAAAAGGACACAATCCTTATGTGAACTTCAAATAAACAAAAAATTACACCATTAAAGTGCAAAAATAGTTTGGTACATTTACTATATGACAAAAAAGGAGTTCCAATTGCAGCAAAAAGTCTTTTTCAATCAGAAGCACATTGATAACTCCGGCAGGCAAAAACCCCACGGTCCTAATGCTCTCCTGATACTATTACAGTTCACACTCTTACATTTCACCCCACTAGAGGTCGGCGTCCCCGACATATCTCCGCACTGAAAGTTGTCTTGGGCATTGCGCCGAGGTGTTATTCCCGCTTTAGATCGATTAGTTCTTCGGAGACCCTCTTCAACAGGCTCGGTCCTTCAATGATATCATCAGAAGGAGTAAATGAGACTGCTTCCTCCTGAGGTGTGGCACCCTGTGACAACGCATCCAGGTCAAGTAACTGACCTGATTCCCCCTCCTCAGCAGGACATACCACGTTAACCCTCTCTCCACATGGGGACAGATTGATCACAGGGGGCAAGTAAGCAGGCGCGGAAGGAGACACATCATCAAATTCAAGAGCACCAGGAGTACCCACCCCTTGGGACAAGGCCTTTGGCTCTGTGGGAATGGAGGCCGAATCTTCAAACCAGCACCGTTGTAGCATGTTACAGTGAAGATTATGGGTTGACTCCCCTGTCCCCACTCGCTCGACCTCATAGAATCTCAGGGTTCACCTGTTTTTTTTATCAGGTACGGAGTCACCTCCCACCAGTCACTCAGCTTCCCTGACCGTCTTTTGACTCTCACCAACACTCTATCCCCCGGAGAAAACGACTCTGCTTGCATGAGTCCCATGTCTCTATGGGCTTCCTGACTAAGGCGATCACCCACCACCTGACGCTCCACCCTTCGCCACCACCAGTGCTCTCAAACCCATTCGGATGCTGTCTGAGGGGGATTGGAGGAGGGATCTGGCATGCTCAAATCCTCAATGTCCCTGCCGGACCTCCCGAACATCAACATGTTTGGTGAATAGCCAGTAGTGCTATGCACTCTATTTTTGTAGACCCACATCAATTCGGAGAGATACTCAGGCCTGCTGTTTGCCCTCTAATGCCCTCAACATCTGCAAGAGTCTGATTAAAGCGCTCACATGCCCCGTTAGCCTGGGGGTGATAAGGCGTCGTCCTCAACTGTTCAATACCATACAGCTGGTGCAGCTCCTTCATCAGCGCTCCCTGGAAGCATGTTCCCTGATCTGAGTGTACTCTACGCGGACACCCGAACACTTGGAGAAAATGTCGACACACGGCCTCAGCCGCTGACTCTGCCATCTGGTCTCTTGTCAGCACAGCTACAGCATACTTGGTAAAGTGATCTGTTATTACCAGGCAATAGGAGTACGCAGATGTAGAGTACCCTATCAAAACATAGTCAATCATGAGTAGCTCTAATAGAGCAGAAGTCTTAATAGACTGTGTTGGGGGCCCGCTGCTCAGGGCTCTTATTGAGACCACAGACCCAACACTGCCGACACACCTCTGCCTCCATCTCTCCCAACTCAGGGCAATAGAAGACTTGCTGTAGTCACTGAAGTGTTATTTCACTCCCAAAGTGGGCTCCCCTCTCATGCGCCTTGCGAGCAACCACCAGACCCATCCCCACAGGGATTACCAGTTGGTACCAGTGCTGCAGCTCGGATTGCAAGTATACCTTATGATACAAGAGGCCCTGTTCCACACACAATTTGTCCCACTGTCGCAGTAGTTTCATTCCTACCGTGGACAGTTGAGTCTTGTCCTCTGCACAAGGCCAGACCCCATTTTGTACCCAACTGCGCTCAAATGCAATGTCTGGACACTCGTCCTGGTCTTTTGCCCAATCCGAGGGCATTTTACCCAGGACACAGGGCATCCCTGATGTTACCCCACTTGAATGTGCCACACTTCATAAGATAGGTACCTGCCCCAAGGCCAGAGTTTCAGTGTACTCGAGCCGGTCATCAACATTTTCCCCCAAGGACCTAAGGGGTACCCTTGCCAATGCATCTGCATTCCCGTTGACCCACCGTTATACCAACGCTCCCAACTTTGCATTCTCTAAGTGAGCCAGAGGGTTGTTATTCGTCATGACTTGCACCTCAGCTCCTGTTAAATACTCGGCAAAGCGTTCTGTTATTGCCCACACCAGGGCCAGTAACTCCAGCTGAAAAGAGCTGTAGTTAGCCAGATTACATTCGGTGTCTCTTAAAGACCTGCTGCCATGGGCAATCACCTGTTCCCGGCCATCCTGCACCTGTGCTAGTACCGCGTCCATCCCATGAAGACTACCGTCAGTGTACAACAGAAAAGGAGCATCAAACCGTGCATACGCCAACAACGGGGCACTCGTTAAGGCGGCCTTCACCTCGTCATATGCCTTTTGTTGTTGGGGCCCCCATTGAATGGGGCGATTTCGGGGACCCAGCGCTATCCTTCTTAGAAGTTCAATCAGGGGACCCACTACTTGTGTGAAAACAGGCATAAATTGCTGATAGTACTCCACTAAGCCCAAGAAGGCCCGAACCTCTTGCAGGTCGTGGCGAGGTGGCCACTCCTGTACAGCCTTAACCTTACTGGCACCGGGCAGCACCCCGTTGGGGTCACCACGTGGCCTAAATACTCAATCTGACTCTGTAACAGTTGATTTTTTTTTGGCTTTATTTTTAGGCTGCAACAACTGAGCTGCTGGAGAACTTGACGTAACTTCTCAAGATGGTCTTAAAATGAGGTCCCGAACACCACGATGTCATCTAGATATATCAGGACTGATTCAAAATTCAGATCACCCAAGCAATGTTCCATCAGGTGTTGGAAGGTTCCTGGGGCGTTAGTGGGCCCGAAGGGCATCCGGTTGAATTCATAGAGCCCCATCGGTAAGACAAATGTCGTTTTGGCCCAATATTTTTCGGCCATTGGTACCTGCCAGTAGCCACTTGCTAAATCCAACGTCGATAAATATTTGGCCCAACCCCATGCCGACAGGGATTCTTCTATCCGAGGTAAAGGATATGCGTCTCGCACCGTGTTGGCATTCAATTTTCGATAGTCCACACAAAATTGAAGGGTCCCATCCTTCTTCTGCACCAAAACTACGGGAGCCGCCCAGGGGCTCTGGCTCTCTCGGATCACTTGATAGTCAAGCATACTGGCCACCATGCTCTTCACCTCTTGCTAGAGCGTTGGGGGAATTTGATGATAATGTTCCCTGATGGTAAGGATATCCCCCATGGGAATCTCATGCTTAATCATCCGAGAACAACCAAAGTCCTCCCCATGTCGCAAAAAGGTCTCTTGATGTTCCCACAAGACCCTCTCCAGCTTCTCCAATTGCACGGAGGTCAGTTTCTCCCGATCCACTCCCATCTGATCCATGATCACATGACCATTCCATTCTTTGGTAGGGGGTTCAGTCCGGCCTACTTCGACCGCATATGTCCAGGATGACTGTTGATGTGGGCGCAGTTCGAACACTGCCTTGTCAGTGCCTTGTCAGAACACTACTTTCCTCACCAGCATGAACAGTTCAGTAAAAATGGTCCCAGAAGGAATTGAAACAGCCACATTTAAAACGTTGATGCATCTCACTGGCACCCATCCATTCTTCACAATCACCAGAGACTGGGCCACGTGCGCCTCGGCAAACGAGGACTTCTCTGGAGCTGGCTCGACTAGTACTTCAAGCCCATTCAGTCTTTGCGCAGCCCCCATCGGCAGCATGAAGAATTCCTCTTGTTGGGTTGTCAGCAAGATCATGGTCCATGATGGCACTCGAACCGGGCCCACCCGGCCCTCAGGGACCGCACTCTTCAGAAGGTTGCAGCTCAGCAATAGATGGTGTGACATTCTCTGTGTGGGTCGGGGGTTGGTAGCATGAGCCCAGTATCGGGGTCCCTCACTGGCATACATCTGATAATTTAAATCTTGCAGCACGTTCATTCCCAGCGTCACCTCCATCCCACTTCTAGGGGGGTGGTCCACCAGCACTATCCCTTTTTGACCCAGCTCTTGACCAAACGTTTTCAGCTGCATCCACACGATCCCCTTCACCATCAGTTGGGCATTGTTAGCGGCGGTAAGTTCTATCACTTGGCCTTCTTCGGGAACCACTAGTTGACTGAAGTATCTCTCATATACTTCTAAGGGCATTATAGTACATTCGGATCCCGTATCAACCAAATACCTCATCTTCCGCCCTTCATACTCTGCTTCCAACACTTGTTCATCACATCAAGGGCTTTGTGGAGGGTGGGCCGCTGCTGCTCGACCTCTCATGCAGCGGCTGGGAGTTTTAACGACTGCGAAGGAGCATCTGGGGCTGCGGACATCCGGCAGTAATGAGAGATGTGTTCACGGCGCCCACACCTCCAGCAGGTGACTGCTCCTCGTGGACAAAGACTTGAATCATTCAAGGAGGGCGACCTGGCAGTCTGCGGAACCACCATTCCAGAGGACGTGGCGGATGGCCCCGCCGCGGGAGTAGAGACCGGTCCATCTCTGAATTTAGAGAACTCCAGCTTTAGCTCCTTCAATTCGGCACGCAGAGCTTGTACAACGTTTACCAGCCCTTCCCCTCCTGACACTGATGCCCGGCCTTATTCCAGCTGCGAACTGTCCACTGCCTCCTCACCCACCAGGGCAGAATCCTCCTCCCTTTCCACCACGGCTCGATAGATCTGCCAGAAGGATAATTCCGGGGCAGCCTAGGCCATCTCCATCAGTTTGTCTCGAAGGAGTCTATTGGCTAACCCTGTGATGAGTTGATCCCGGAGCAAGCAGCCTACCTCTCGGAACGCCCCATGGCCCTTGGGTCTAGTCACTGCACCTCATTCAGTGTCTCCTGTAAGGTATTTGAGTATTGCATAAGGGACGCACATTCCCTTTGAGGGCGATTGAAGAACAGGGATCGAAGCTGGGCCACACGGGCCCGACCTCTCAAACAACCCTCTAACAGTTCCAAGATTTTCTCTAATGTTTTCCTCTCCGAGTCTGGACGTACCATCACCATCCGCCTAGAGTCGCCCTCTAGTGCATTTAATGCCAGCTGTGCTCGTAACGCGGGGGCCAGATTACACATCCGCAGAATACTCCAGATCCTCTCAGCCCAATCCTGCAACGCCATGTTACACCTGTCGTATTTCGGCATGTGCTG
>VIAB01006602.1:44380-59141 GCA_009801035.1 Oophaga pumilio
CATTACGGTCAAACCTGGTTACAGGTTCACTTTAATTTTTGCCAATCCAAAAATTCATGCTTCATATGACCCTTGAGATAAATCTCTCCTGTCATTTTCAACAGTTCTCTAATTATTGTACGCACTTGTCTTAAATACTCACTTGTCTTAAATTAAACCAAGAACAGGGACTTCAAAGTTAAAATGTAAAAAATAAAACTCTAAAATGTTTTTATTGCTTCTGTGAAAAGATGTAGACAGCATTTTAAGACCGAACACACTAGACAACTGGGTTCTCTAGAAGTTCAAGCTTTGCAGGTGTTCAAAAGCACACAGCGGCCTCATTTGTTTTATGGTCGCGGATCTAAATTCCAGCTAATTGATTCTATCCATTTGATAAGGTTGAGAACATAACCGATGGGGGGGAGGTATTCTTACCAATCCTCTCTTCCTATATCCAAGTCTAGAATCATCAAGGGTATGTATGTTCTTTCTCTACAAACCTGACCAGAAAGCCAACTACAGCCAGGAAGCTCCTAATTAATGCTAATTGAATGCTGTGCCATGTTTGAGATGCACACAGAGCATCATGCACAGGAGACCCTATGGTGCCCTCATTACAGGCTGTGGGTTGCACTTATGCATCTCACACTGCAGTAAGCTGCGATAGATGACACCATGCCCGCTCGTGCCGGATATAAGGCACATGTACATGGCATCAGCAATCTATCTCATAAGCCATAAGGGATACACACTTTTCCTCCTCCCTTTCGGGGAATAAAGGAGGGACCACAACAAAACCTTCATTCAGAGTCTTAAGATATTATATGTGTGTCCCTTGAAAACCAGCCTGAGATGATAAATAAGAGGAGGGGTGCGAGATTGTGGGAGGTGGAAGGTTATAATGAGAAGGAAGGGAAGACAGAGAAGAGCAACAAATCAGGTGGCAGGATAGACCCAGAGACACTAATGTAAAAATGGAATGGGAGAAAGGGGGATGGTGTGACAGGAAAGCAGTGCAGCCGGGTGCTGCTGGATGCCTGGGAGAATGAGCAGCAAGGGCTTCTGCAGCAGTCCATTGTGCAGCATTGGTCTGCAAAGCTCAGCTTTGTGTCTGCCGGACACCTTCCTTCATTCATTCGTTCAGATGAGGATGTCAGGAAGAGACATTGATGCTCCTTGGATTGAGGATGTCTGAACCTGGAAGCTGGACCACATAGAAGAGACATGATAGCGGCACCAGTGCCAGCTTCCGCACACATCCTACCAGACGAAGCAACACTCCTCTAGGAAGACATCCAATAAATCAGACACGATCACACATGCACAACAGTCTGCGTTACTCAAGGGGCAAATCCTAAGAACGATACGGTCATTTCGCCACATCCACCAGAGCATCCACACCGCCATCAGTTCACGACACCCGTTATATGTCTTCGCTGTGATATTATATAGACGTATACCACCAGATTATTTTTTTTTTTTTTGACACATTTACGGTTAATTTAGAAAAAAAACCCTGAGAGCCAGCTGTTGTCACTGACAGGCACAAATGACTGTTTGCCTATAGCACCACACATAGGCATCTCGCTGCAGGAACGATCACATTAACGCACCCGTTGCAAATATTATGACACAGCCAAACTGAGCAGAGTTATAATAACACCTCAGCGAGCTGTGCATTTCCAGTACGGCACAAGAGCCCATCCAGGCGACACATGCACAGAACATCTAACAATATGATAGTAGCACTATAGTACTGTTATTCTGCACCGTGCACATATCTATAGTCACCGCACACCTAGACAACCTTCAGCCACCAACAAAAACAATCTGCCAATTCTTGCCTAATCTACGGGCCAGTCTGAGCTACAGGTAAGTGGTGGGAGACCAGGAAAAAGGCCAAGGGAGAGGAGATTGGCAGGTCCTGGTGGAGGGGAGCGCAAGGCTCAGCGGTAGGGTGGTGGAAACACTTGGGAGTCCATTAACACTAATCTTTTTTTCTTCCCATCCTTGTGGCATTCACATTAAGCATGGGGAAGGTCATTATGGGCTCATGGAGCTTGTATTTGCACATTTAGGGATATTGTGATTTTTTTGATGTCTTGTTAGCACCAACGCAAGAAAAAAGGAAAAATAGAAATAGTGGTTACAGTCCGGCACCAAATACGCCTTACGTGTTTTAGCATGGGCTATAATTAAGAACTCGTGTGAAGTCGAAATGCACAAGCGGCCTTGTGTCTCCGATTCCTTATTTTTACAATTCCTTGTTTTTTTAAGGAGATGGAAATAAAATAATATTTTTATTTTTTCAATTGGTGCCAGGACGGTAACTATTATTTTTATTTTTCTGTTGCCGCGGTTTACTCAAGTACGTAGATTGGCCTGGAGTTGTGTAAGCATTGGATGGATTTCTTATGCATTTCTCCATTTAGCGGTGAGATGAATTTTTTACCTATTTTTGTGCTTGAAAGTGTGTCTGATCCCTACCGTAGAAGAGTAATATTAACATCATGTTATACTGAACCTAAAGTCATTGGCTTCAAGTTTGTACACAGATTACAAAATTAGCATGACAAATCAGTTATCATCAGTTATATTGTAACATAGAGCTTTAAGTATTGGCTTATAGTTAATATTTAAAGGGGTTGTCCATTTTCTCATCCTGTTGGCCCATAGACTGGTACTGCAATTACTTACCTATTGAAGCCCTTGCTGCTCCTCTACAGAGGTGATGTCCCGTCTACAACACCTGACTGCTGCAGCCAATCACTAGCCTCATCTGTGACACTGAAGGGACAGCAGCAGACCACTAGGCCGTGCAAACAAACACTGGTCGGGAGCAATAAAGAGGTGGCGCTGGAGCGGCAGGGGCTTACACAGCTAAGTAATGCTTTTCTTAGTACTTTAGAGTCCCAACACTCTGAGGGCCAAATTGGCCTCAAAATTATTAGCTAGTTTTATGTGTATGGGACTAAGTTTTCAATCGTATTGCCAAAACGAACAATAATATGTCCAGGGTCGGCTTCACAGACTGTATCTGTGTCGCCACTTCCACTTTTGTTTTTTGTTTTATTACGGAAAACAAAGAAAATCCAAAGAAAGTATTAAAGATCTACATTTTTCTCTTTTGGGTTCTTTCCCTGTGGCCCATAAAAATTTATGTGAAAAACACAATACAAATACATTGTGTTGAGCTGGTCTTAAAATCAGCTTCCAACCTCATGCATATGGGCATATACTTGCTCCATATAACCTCTAAGACTTTCACGGGGTCCTACTGTTCTGGTATGTATTTTATTTGTAACATATTATTTTGTATGTTGTGTTAGGTTCTGTGTCTGATTATTGACCAAGTTGAAGCTTTATGTGCCGAATGAAGGAGCTTTTATGCCATAATACTGTGGAATATGGCTCCATATGAAGAGCCTGAGCTCAGTAAGAGTCTCTTTGTGCTACTGTACAGCCTCATATGCACAGCTATGTGCTATGCCTTCGTCCAGCTTCATCTTAGACTTGCTGCTAGTAATCCAGACTCATACTTTACATGAAACTACCTGAGTTTATTATGTCTATATGAAAAAAAAAATAAAATAAAAATGTCTTTGCATACGACTATAGAATTTGTGCTCTTGTGATGGGGGGCTATATTTTTTCCAGTATTTAATTGTAAGTATTATTAAAGAAGACAATTATACTGCTATTCGGCATAGTTGAATATTATTGTACTTGGATCCCGTGGTGAAGTGTGGTTTGTCCCCATGAAACAAAAAATGTCCAAATGCCCCCTTTAGCGAGGATTATTGCCCCCTTAAAAAGTACTGATTGTCCCTCCAAAAGTAATAATGCCACCTTTGTGCCACTCCGGCAAAAAAAATAAGGTTTAAACTTACCTAATCCTTTTCTTCCTTGTATACAGAGGAAGTCGGCACAGGTGGTACAACGCAGTGGCATCCTTGCACCTCCTGAGCTGGGACAATAAAGTCTTGTGGAAGTTGTGGACATTGGTCTGCACCAGCCCGCAGCCTACCGGACCAAGAAGAGTGGTGGGGCAGGAAGTCCATGGCTCCTTGCTCTACAGATCCAGCTGAATCAGCTTCACATTGACACCGATACTTATCAAATCAGTTCTCGCCCAGAGAACTGGGGAACCTGGCCAGAAGTCCGGGCATGTGTTCTGCCTGGATCTTCAGCGCTAGTGATGTCATTACTTAAGGGCAAAGAATTTTAAATGAATTAGTATCCATGTGCATCTGAATTCATTGGCGTACAATTCATTACAAGTACATTACATTTTTGAAAAAAAAAAGACAAATAATAATTTGATCTCTGTTACACAAAAGCATATATGGGAGAAAAATGGGACAAAAATCCCCATCTCAAATAAAAAGTCTCTCTGACCAGGCAAAGCACATTTTTACTAATTCAGTCATCTCCATTGCGTAGCTCTGGTCCTCCATAGCCACACATGACCTCTACCATTAGCCTAATAGGGCTTATAACAAAGGGTTCAAAGCAGAAAACCCTTGTAACTTAAATCCATTGCTGATGAAGTGTAACAAGTGCACTAGCTTGTATCGTTTCTATTGAAAAAGAACTGGGGATGATGGGACGTGGGTCACGCTTATGTTTCTCTCACACTTGCTCAGACTTTGGCTTTGGTAACTGTGTTTGCATTACAATGAGAAGTCTCTAGAAAGATCAATGATCACAATGAGATTATACATCACATTTCTGTACATCGGTCATAAAACCAGAACAGCTGAAACTTGGAAAACCTGCACCATCACCATGCATCCTCAAATATCCCAAAAGTAGAAAACCTGCACAGCCACCATGCATCCTCAAATATCCCAAAAGTAGAAAATCTGTGCCACCACCATGCATCCTCAAATATCCCAAATGTAGAAAATCTGTGCCACCACCATGCATCCTCAAATATCCCAAACCTGGAAAACCTGCGTCCCCATCATGCATCCTCAAATATCCCAAATGTACAAAAACTGTGCCATCAACCTTGCATCCTCAAATATCACAAACGTAGAAAACCTGCGCCATCATCATGCTCCCTCAAATATCCCAAACGTACAAAACCTGTGCCCCCACCATGCATTCTCAAATATCCCAAATGTAGAAAATCTGTGCCACCACCATGCACCCTCAAATATCCCAAACATAGAAAACCTGCCCCAGAACCGTTCATCCTTAAATACCCCAAACGTAGAAAGCCTGCGCCACCACCATGCATCCTCAAATATCCCAAACATAGAAAACCTGCGCCACCACCATGCATCCTCAAATATCCCAAAAGTAGAAAACCTGCACAGCCACCATGCATCCTCAAATATCCCAAAAGTAGAAAACCTGCGCCACCACCATGCATCCTCAAATACCCCAAACGTAGAAAGCCTGCGCCACCACCATGCATCCTCAAATACCCCAAACGTAGAAAGCCTGCGCCACCACCATGCATCCTCAAATATCCCAAACGAAGAAAACCTGCGCTACCACCATGAATTCTCAAATATCCCAAATGTAGAAATTCTGTGCCACCACCATGCATCCTCAAATATCCCAAACCTGGAAAACCTGCACCCCCATCATGCATCCTCAGATATCCCAAATGTACAAAAACTGTGCCACCACCATGCATCCTCAAATATCCCAAACGTAGAAAACCTGCGTCACCATCATGCTCCCTCAAGTATCCCAAATGTAGAAATCCTGCGCCCCCACCATGCATCCTCAAATATCCCAAACGTCGAAAACCTGTACCACCACCATGCATCCTCAAATATCCCAAATGTAGAAAAACCTGCGCCCGCACCAGGCATCCTTAAATACCCCAAAATAAGAAAACCTGCTCCACCACCATGCATCCTCAAATATCCCAAACGGATAAAATCTGCGCCACCACCATGCATCCTCAAATATCCCAAACATAGAAAACCTGTGCCACCACTATGCATCCTCAAATATATCAAACTTAAAAAATCTGCGCCCCCACCATGCATCCTCAAAGATCTCAAACGTAGAAAACATGCACACCCACCACGCATCCTCAAATACCCCAAACATAGAAAGCCTGCGCCACCATCATGCATCCTCAAAGATCTCAAACGTAGAAAACCTGCGCCCCCACATGCATCCTCACATACCCCAAACGTAGAAAACCTGTGCCACCACCATGCATACTCAAATACCCCAAACATAGAAAATCTGCGCCACTACTATGCATCCTCAAATACCCCAGACGTAGAAAACCTGCGCCACCACCATGCATCCTCAAATACCCCAAACGTAGAAAACCTGCGCCCCCACCATGCATCCTCAAATACCCCAAACATAGAAAACCTGCGCCACCACCATGCATCCTCAAATACCCCAGAAGTAGAAAACCTGCGCCACCACCATGCATCCTCAAATACCCCAGAAGTAGAAAACCTGCGCCACCACCATGCATCCTCAAATACCCCAGACGTAGAAAACTTGCACCACCACCATGCATCCTCAAATACCCCAGACGTAGAAAACTTGCACCACCATGATGCGTCTTCAAATACCCCAAACGTAGAAAACCTGTGCCACCACCATGCATCCTCAAATACCTCAAATGTAGAAAACCTGCACCACTACAATGCATCCTCAAATATCCCAAACGTAGAAAACCTGCACCACCACCATGCATACTCAAATACCTCAAATGTAGAAAACCTGCGCCACAACTGTGCATCCTCAAATATCTAGTGACTGATTGGTTTTAGTGATGAGCGAGTATACTCGTTGCTCGGGTGGAAGTGCTGGGAGATTCAGTTTCTGTGGATACGCAGCTGCATGATTTATGGCTGCTGGACAGCTTGAATACATGTGAGGAATGCTTGTTTGTTAAGGAATCCCCACATGTATTCAGGCTGTCAAATAGCAGCAAATCATGCAGCTACCGTGACAGAAACTAAATCTCCGAGCACTTCCAAATACTCGGAGATCACCAGAGCGTGCTCGGGAAAACCCGAGCAACAAGTATACTCGCTCATCACTAATTGGTTTCTGTATTAAAATATTACTACAAACATTATTTAGTCCATATTTAGCAATACTGTGTTATTCTATATGCTGCATATGATTAAGGCAGCATTCACACTGGCAGTTCTCTCCTATATTTCTGTGGATTAAAATGTACAGAAATGTGCAGTAACCATTGATTCTACTGGATTTCTGTGCCATAGGGCGGCTTTAGGTTTCACTCAGTTAACCTTTGGGCAGAATAGTTGTCTACTGCTAAAACAAGTGAAAATGTGATCAATAGCATTAAATAGCATTAAAGTCATTCAATAGCGAGAACAAACATATATCGATTGTGCAAACCTGAGCAATTGCATTAAAGTCACTTATTAGCATGCCCAAACATGTGCACGAACACGTATTGATTGTACACTAGGGATATTGGCACCCTGAGCCCTTGTGTTAAAGGGAATCTGTCATCAGGTTTTTGCCCCCCCCCATCTCAAAGCAACATGATTTAGGGGCAGACACCCTGATTCCAGCGCCTTGTTGCTTACTGGGCTGCTTGCTTCAGTTTTGATGAAAACACTGTTTTATCTGCTGTAGATCTACCTTGTGTGCTCTGTATAGCCTTGTACGCACCTCTGATTGGCAGATTTCTGCCAATGCAATCAGTGATGGGCACAGGGTTATACAGAGCTCATGAATATGGACGACTACATGGTAGCAGGTTTACTAGTCATCTAGTGATAATCTCCTGCTGGTAAAACTATGATTTTATCAAAACTACAGCAAGCTGCTCAGTAAGTGACATCACTGGAATCAGGATATCTGCCCCTACATTGTGCAAGTCTGAGATTGGGTGAAAAGCACATGGTAACAGATTCTCTTTAATATGATTTTAAAAAAAACATATTAAAAATAAAACTCTGCTTCTCCAAATTCTCCAGTGAATATTATTGTCTCATACACCACTCCAATAACTGTCAGCCACAGGTTGATACCTAGCTATAACTTTCTATTACCACAGATACAAGTATATTAAGAGCCTTACTGGTCTTCTTGCTATAGTTTTGATAAAACACTGTTTTATCTGTCGTAGCTCTGCTAGTCCTCTCAATGATGAGCGCCTGCTATTTAGTCCTCAATATTCTTGAGCTGTGGCTATATGGCAGTGAATGGCAGCTTTAAGCCTAAGCACAGTATATGCAAAAACCCCAAAATCATTGATGTATGTGGGGTTATACAGAGCTCAACATTGAGAGGACTAGCAGATCTGCAGCAGATAAAACAGTGATTTTATTAAAACTAGAGTAAGAAGCCCAGTAAGTGGCTGTGGAAATCTGGGTCTTCACCCCTATTTTATGCTGTTCTCAGACCGTAAAGCATAAACCTGATCACAGATTCTATTTAAAGGGATTATGCACTTTCAATGCTCATTTCCATGGCCCAGTGACAATAAGTTGATCATATGGTTTGCCACCATAGCGACTTCTAGTTGTCAGAAGGCATAAAGTGTTCAATTTCTTCATGGGGAAAATTAAGTATTACACAATTCCTAGTGTAATGAATGAACAGTTTAATCTGTGGAGATGGCCGGTTCTCCACAATGAGAGATAGGTTTGCAGAGACTGACTATTCTGACTACGAAATAAGAAAGCCCTCCAGCTGTTGACTTAAATGAACTTTTAAACCAGTCAATCCATTAACTTTTAATGCCTCATGATTAGGGAGGAGTGGACCCGCGGAAGTTCAGGTTCTGGTAGCCGACTGAACTTTATGTCTAAAATTTGGTTACCAGAACTTTACCCGAACCCCATTGAAATGTATGGGGACTGGAACATCAGAGCAGGAAAATGCTCACTCTTATTCTTCTCTATCATTAAAACGGACTACAGAGAGAAGTCCGTGTTCGGACTAAATGCCTGGTATGAACCCCGAACTTTAAAGTTTGGGTCTGCTCATCTTTACTCATGACAAATTTATCTGTGAAAGGTTAGGTTGTGGTGTGTTAGTCGAGTTCAGGAGCTGAGCCTGCTGATTGTTACACAGCCGGCATCTGCTTCTAACAGTATCAACTAGAACTGTTGTTAACACCCTAAATGCCACTGTTAATCACTGCCAGTGGCATTTAAACTGTGTGATTCTGCCAGAGGTCCGCTCCATGTCCCCCCACTGCAACGTAATCACTGAGTACCTATGGTTTGCCTTATGGCAGCAGGGGGCTTACTGAAGGCAATGGTTCCAAAGAAACAAACTGTCATATGGCTATGTCGGCAGATTATTAAAAAAAAAAAAAAAATGGCTCTTGGAGATACAGAGATAGAAGGGGATAGAAGAAAGGGTACAAAATAGAAAAATGCAAAAACAAAAAATTACCCAGTTATTAAGGAATGGACTGTATTTGCTGCACAACTTATCATCTGCAGTGGCTGACTAATGTTTAGAACGACCTACAGGTACTCCAGAAATCTGTTTGCCCCATGTTCTCTACCTTACCTCATATAGCTTTGGTTCTGAGAATATCCAAACACATAGAAACACATAAACTAGCCACACACAGGACTAGTGTCAGCCTCAAGGAAATCTGAGAGCATGCCAGGGCCCACTGGACTCTAGTACAGCCATGATGATCTTAGTAAATATGCCCTACCCTCGTCAGGGATCCCACAGCTCCCACTGTGACTGTCACCTAGTGTATTTATATCAATAATTTTCCTGATTTGAGGAATTCTGATTTCATGTGATTTGACTAAATTAAGAAATGGGCATACTGAAATAAATATGTGTCACGAGGATACCGATACCGCAACAGAGAGGTGTCAGAGGACTTCGGTGCCTGGTATCATGCACTCCTGCATTGGTTACAAGTACTTCACTATCTTATTAAACAGTGCAGGTTTTTTCCTTGCTGGTGGTACAAGGGTTAATCAGTTAAAGGTCCTGGAACTTTCCTATCTGGATTGTCTCAGCTGTTCAGTGTTGGCCACTTCCCTCTACTATATATGCTCACCTCTGGCACATAGAAATTTCCAGTGTTAGTGCTTACTGCCTGGTTTTGAGTGAGAGGTGTTGTTCATGGTTGGTGTTTGGAGATTGCTCAGGAGATTGTTGCTTGGAGTTTTGTCTGTGTGCACATCCTTATCCTCTCCTATTTGGTTTATCCTTACTTTAACTCCCCTGTGACCCACTCTGTTGTTTGGTGTGAGTGTGGGTATTTTGTATGGTTGGTATTTTCATTTATCCCTGTCTGTATTCCATTGTTTGTCTGGTTAGTGCATTCCTATACACTTCAGCTTCCCAGTACCCTGGGTGGGGACAGATCAGTGTAGATATATGAACATAGCAAGGCACGAGAACCTGGTGTCTTCACTTCACCTTCCGGAGTTATCCGGGGGACAGGGATTGACCAGGGAGCCCCTAGTTCTAGGGACCTGGTTAGCGCCCAAAGTCCCAACACCCTTCCTAGCAATATGAGTAATCACATATTCACTTTCATTGCATTGATTTTTAGCCACAGGCAGACACAGACAGATGAGGGCCCCTGTGCAATAACAGTATAGGGGACCTTTGCAGTAAAATAATTCATAATAATACACTCCTTTGTATGTTTGTGACAGAAGAATCTTGCTGTTCTGGTATGTCCGCCCATGGATTTAGAATTGGCATTCTGTGATCTTTGGCAATGTGTCTTACCTAAGTTGTCCTTTGTCACTTCATTTATCTTTATTGATAGGCAGGAATGCCTGGCAACAAAATTGGGCTTCCCGTAAGGGGTTTAACAAGATCCAGCTTGTCTTCATCAGTGATCTTTTTCGTCCTATAGCTGTGGCTGGTAGATGTGCTTATCAACTAGCTTATCTTCTATAAATCTTACTGTCACCAACAACTGAAATCCTTTATTTTGATTTGTGATGGTATGATAAAAAAAACTAATTTCATACTTCACATTTGTATAGCAGATGTAGTTGGAGTAAGTATATTTTAAAGGTCAACAGGTTTTTCTACACCATCTGAGAGCAGCATGATGGAGATAAAGAACCTAATTCCAGCGATGTGTCACTTACTGGGCTGATTGCTACAGTTTTGATAAAATCACTGTTTTATTTGTGGCAGCTCTAGAGGTTCTCTGGATGCTGAGTTCTGTATAACCCCACCCACACCACTGATTGGCAGCTTTCTGTGTACACTGTGCATAGGCAGAAAGCTGCTAATCATTTGTGGGGGTGTGGTTGGACTACATAGCATAAGAATTACTATTCCTCTAGAGATAATCTGCTGATAAAATAATGATTTTTCCAAATTACAGCAAGCAGCCCATTAAGTAATACATCACAGGAATCAGAGTCTCTGTCTCTAAATTATGGTGCTCTCGGATTAGGGGTCATAGACCTGGTGACGGATTCCATTTAAGTAATGCAAGCAGTGAAAGACGAGCAAAGACTCATCCAGTGGAGTTAAAAATACACTGATCGTTATGTGAGCTGCCATGATTCATCTATGACTACACTTGCCAGCACATTAGGCGGTTTTTAGTTTGGTGAATGGTATATTGATAAATATTCCATCTAAGTTCAGGTTCAGGCGGCCGTAGATTCCCTCATCTGAGAGAATCGTGCTGATTATGCAAATGACACTTTGATTAAACTGATGAGAGTTTGATCCAAGTATTAGCACAGTATGATCCGATTCTCTCCAATAAGAGAATGCAAGCACCCTGTGAGGAAGATGGAGAACAAAATTTCTCCATCTTCTCCATTGTGTCAGCGCAGAAATCAGATGTCATCCGAGTGCAGTCCAATTATTTCCACAAACTCATTGACTTGCACGGCCGAGTGCCATCCGAATATTGAATCAAACTCGAGCATGCAGTGATTTTTTTCCTCGGACTGAGGACATGTTCACGGCCTCATAGACTAACATTGATCCGAGTGTGATCCAAATATTTTGTTGGATCGCACTTGGATCAATAATATGGCCATCTGCACGAGCGCTAACACAAAGTGATATAGCAGCTTGAATACCAGACAATTTAGGCAGCATTATTTATACACTGTGATAAATTTTTAATTTGGAGGGATTTTGACATCTCAAGCATGGGTCCAACCTATTAGGAGAACAATCCGTGGATGGTTACAGAGTGGTGAAGTGATAGACTTATGGAGTTATATGGGGAGCACAAGAAACAAGAGGGGCCAACTCTGTATTGAAGCCAACACCGCTGCTAGCTGATTTGTAAGGGGAAATTAGGGTCAGAAGACCCCTGTTCTCCTAAGATTTGAGATTTCCACCTATCAAGCATTTATAGCTGACAAATATATGAGGCAAAACTCCTCTTACTCTAAGTCAGGGCAGGGTCTCAGGTAGAGATCGCTGAAGACCCACCGTGCCGCCATTAACAATAACAATTAATGTGCAACCATTTTCTAATAATCATCTCGGAAGGCTTCATCACAGACTTACATTACGACCACGCGGTTACTACCTCTTACGACCCTAGGCGTCATTATATTCCCGTGTAAAACCACAGGTTACACATCATAAAAATGAACTAATTGGCACAGTCAGCCCTGCTACATTTATTCTTGTGGTCGTGACCAAATTAATCCTATTTAGTCAGTTTCATAGATGATAGCAATAATGGTAAAAGAAGAATAGGATTGTGACCGGACAATGACCAGGAGAAAGACTGGAGTGCAGAAGAGACTTCATGTTATGAGGAGTAAATACAATCTACTGTATGTTCTGGATCTGGTTGTGTTTCCTTCCTTGGCAAAATGCATAATTTCATGAGAATTCTACTTTATGCTAATACTTGCAGATTCTCCTGCTGTAATGTGGCTTATTCTTGCGTTACGTTGTTACTTTCTGCTGCAAGATTACACTGCAAAGACAAACTGATGCTCTTGGAGCTCTTCCAGGAATTTTGCATAGAAATATAGACGGTGGATTTTAAGGGGGAAAATCAGACTTTCAGTGATGGGTCCGCTCTGTGATAAAACAAAATGAGACCTTATTCACACAAACAATTTTAAAATTGTGCGGCGCTCATCCTGAAAAACCATGCACGTTCACAAATTTTTTATCTACTGTATATGTGTGATCGTTTTAGACTCGTGCCATTTTTAAGGTCTGTTTTTGATCCTTGTTACTTACGTATCATCACGTTCAAATTCGCTATCTGTTTTTGTAGGAAAAAAAAGTACTTCCCTCTAGTGCCAACCCATTGATTCTTTAAAAATCAGATTCGATAAAAAGCTAAAAATTCTGTTTTTTTTAAATGAATCTGAATTTTATGTCTCAATTGGCAATTTTCATCCAGAAATCATAGTCTAGTGTGGACCAAAACTGGATGAGGAAATCTGTTGTGTGAATAAGCCTTTAGAGTAAACCTGTCATGTTCCCAAATGCTACTAACCTGAAGGCATAGGGATTATCTGCAGGTTAAAGAAGCACTTCCATGTATATATTCTAATTAAATTTGTGCATATGTGCATGACAGCCGCTGTCTCTCCGGAGTCCAGCATCATTCTGCTTCACTTCTGCGTGACGTCCTTGCAATTGCGAATATTCGGATCACTCTATGATCTATGTATGAGCCAGAAGTCTCTTTTACAATGTAAGCCTTGTTCTGATGCTCCATAGACTTACATTGTAAAAGCCACGTCTGGGTCATGTAGAGCGCAGTGAGACCCGGAGAGTGATGACATCACTGAGAAGCAGAGTCGAACGGCGCTGGACACCGGAGAGAGCAGTGATAGGTGAGTATATTAACACACAATGAAGTTAAAAAAATATTCATGTTAGTGCTTCTTTAACAGAATTACAACACTGTCCAGCCTACTTACTGAAAGCGCGACTGCAGGGACAAAATAAACTTTATTCCTCCTGGGAGGGGGCGGCTTACAGTCATAGAGGCGGGCCCGGAGCGGCTACACCGCTCAGTGTAGAGTGAGTGGAGTCTCTAACTACGCCCTAGGACTTTGACTGACAGCTTATTCTGAAGCACATCTGTACAGAGGGAGCTATCAATCAAAATTCTGGGAGCTCTAACAGCCATTTCTCACAGTGTTGGGATAGGTGACTATAGCCGCTCTGGGTATGTACTGTGACTGAAACCTGGTCATTCCCAGGAGGAATAACGTTCATTTTCTTCCTATAGCCGCGCTTTCAAGAAGCTGGACAGCGTTCTAATGCTATTAACCTGCACATAAACCCTATAGCTGCAGGTTTATAGCATTTCCTTTAACCTTCACTTCATTTTATGAGGTCCATGTTAGGCCTCATTGAGATGGACATTTTTTTTTCTGGCAGTTGAATAAAATGGACCAATTTCCATCAGTATGCCGGATCCGAATCTCATCAGTGTTTGCTCAAGGTTTCCATTTTTACCCTCTATCATTTTCTCATATGCCATATATGAAGAAACCAGAGTATATTTTAATTACCCAGATGACTATGTTTTTGCAAACCAAGAAGAATTGACTTTTTATCTGTATATTGGCTTTTAGATTTAAGTGTTTTTTTCTGGTGGGTCAAGAAGACAGACTTGCAAACTGATATACTGTGCTATTTAACATACTGTGTAAGTCTGTAATAGTGACTTGTACATAGTGTGTGTTTATCTTTGTTTATTGATGTGTGCTGATATGCTAATTGTGCATTGTATTCTGGAACCAGCTTGTTGACTTCAAAAGTAGATAGGGAAAGGCCATGAGGGTGGACTGAAGGACACTGAGTAAAGCCCCCGTCTCACACAGCGATCTCGCTGGCGAGATCG
>VIAB01006603.1:49370-60857 GCA_009801035.1 Oophaga pumilio
TGGCTAACACGGTACAAAGATATACATCTTTACTGTATCATTCTCTAGAATAATTTCAATGGTGCCAACACTTTCGATCATGACTGTATACCAGGGAGGCCGATTGGTCCCGAGTGACTAAACTTGACATCACAATGGGGGTTTTGCTTTGATAATTGCAATGAGCCCCCCATTATCTTCCCAGCTGTATTCTAATTAAGAGGATGCATAGAGTATCACATCTTTTCAACAATACAGATCTCATATTATTGGACACCTCTCAGGTATGATACCCCTTGTTACCCTTCATATATAGGGTTAATCTGCAGGTACCTGGCTACTACACTGAAAGTCCGGCACTCGGGAGAAAATGAACTGTATTCCTTCTGGTAGCCGCCGGCTTCCAGTCATACAGGTGTGTCAGCGCAGCGTCTGTTACAGCTCACAGCACAGAAGCACTGCAGAGGCAGCGGTCAGTCAAAGTGCCGAATGTGCTTGCTTTATCTATGTAAGCACGCCGATATGACTGAAAGCCAGCAGCTCCCGAGAGAAATAAAGTTAATTTTCTCCCAGGTGTGGCATTTTCAGTATAGTGGTAATCTCCTTCCTAATTATATTAACCTGCAGATTAACCCTATATCTGCAGGTTAGTAGCATTATCTGACTTGACAGGTTCCCTTTAATTGATACTGATCTTGAAGTGTTTCTCCAAAATGAAAAAAACTTAAAGCACCTGTAGATCATATCATTTTTAGTAAGATATCAATATTTTATTTTATACCATAAATCTCTCTTTATCACAGAGCATCTGTAATTTGGTCTTACTGCAGCATAAGAGTCGATATTTCTGGAGTCCCTTTCTTCACTTGGATATAGGAAAGATGTGTATCTTCGTACCGTGTTAGCCAGTAGATAGAAAAATATTTAGACTTGAGAGTCCTCAGTGGTTGATACCTTTTAATGGCTAACTGAAAAGATGGTAACAAATTGCAAGCTTTCGAGACTACTCAGGTCTCTTCATCAGGCATAGACTAATACAACATCTGAAGAATCACATATTTATACACAAAATAGCACAGAAAAAATGCAATAGGTAGGACAAGTGACGTGAAGCAGAACTGTCATTATGGCAGAGGGACGAACATAAATATGACTAGTTCATAGATAAGGAGCGAAAGTTTTATATATATCCCAGAGTTTTATGTCTTTCTACAACAATTAAGGAATCTGCTTCCCTGACCTTTTAGGGTCATCACAACACAATACCAGACCCCAATCAGAGGGTAATAAAACTTTCGCTCCTTATCTATGAACTAGTCATATTTATGTTCGTCCCTCTGCCATAATGACAGTTCTGCTTCACGTCACTTGTCCTACCTATTGCATTTTTTCTGTGCTATTTTTTGTATAAATATGTGATTCTTCAGATGTTGTATTAGTCTATGCCTGATGAAGAGACCTGAGTAGTCTCGAAAGCTTGCAATTTGTTACCATCTTTTCAGTTAGCCATTAAAAGGTATCAACCACTGAGGACTCTCAAGTCTAAATATTTTTCTTCACTTGAGGACATATCTTACTTCAGGTCAACGGAGACATATGCAGGATGAATACAGATGAAGAACTGCAGAGAAGGGAGCAGATGTTAGAACACTAAAGTCTCATTCAGACGTCAGTTTTTCTTGTACCATCATGGACAGCATTCATACTTATGATAGTCTATGGGACTGTTCATGTCCGATCTTTTCCTCGGACCGAGTGGATAGTTTTAAAAAACGGAGACATGTCTGATTTTGATCTGAGTGTTAGATCAAAATCGGTAATGCAAGTCCATGATCAGATCAGGATGACAGATGGCATCAAACTGCAGTGCAGTTTTCAAGGACTGTCATAAAGGAGAAGTGGAGAATTTTTTTTTCTCAAAGTACGGGAAAAATTGATGACACTGAGACCACACTCTGAGCAAAATAATCTGTCAGTTTTTCTCTTACATGAATGAGGCTAAAGTGGTACAGGTGTAGCAAAGCTGAATCCGTTCCATTAGTGCTTCTTTTATCCATTATGAGTATGACCATTCCTTATATCAGTATGTCAACCTGTCATCTCAGGTAGCACACAATGATATCACAGCACATAATGCCAGAATGCAAAGTCAGCTTGCCTATACAGTGAATTATTTATCTAGAAGAACTTCACAAGGTAAATAATACTTAGTATAATTAGTACTCTAAAGATACTTAACTCTTTATAATGTACATTTTCGTCATACCCCACTAAGGAAAGCATGACGCTGGCTCAGGAGCTGATCCTGCTTCTGCCAGGCAGATGTCGGCTGGGTCACTGTAACTGCAATGACTGGAGCCTGCTCCGATCGCTGTGGTATAACTGGTTAAATGCAACTGTCAATCCCTTTTTATGATGCAATTGCGGGGAACCAATGGGTTACCCTGGCAGTGAGGTGGCTGATGATGGTCCGTGTATTTGCCATCTAGTCCTCCTGTTAATCTTAGCAGCATGGTGAACACCATGGGAAAATCGCAGTTTCACTGTGTACTGCAATACAGTGATATTAAAGTATAAACTATAATTGTTCAAGCGATTGCAGGTTCAAGTATCCTAAGGGGACTAATATATAATGTCAAGTTAAAAAGTTGAAATAGATGTAAACATAAAAATAATAAAGATATTTTGTATTGGTCATGTCCCAAAAAGAGAAACAAAATCAGAATACCATAATTTTCCACCTTTTACTTGCTGCACTTTCCAATATATTACAATAAAAAGTACTTAAAGGGAACCTGTGGTGACGGATTGCACAGGGGAAGGGGGTGTCAACTTCGCTCAGGGGAGAGACGGACCCAGAAGGGATTGGCTCTCTGGCGCCACCACCTGCCCCAGCCACCTGCCCCAGTTCAGTTAGGGAACTGCACCGGGGGCAAATAGTCGCCAGAAAGGCTTCCCTTGTAGGTACGAGTTATTGAGGCACTCCCAGTGAGATGGGATATACATCACCAGTCCAGGCTGGGGATATTTATATAAACCTTCCAGCCGTCACTGCCAGAGTTCCTCACTAACACAGTACGGTATGCCACCAGTTCTTCATTCGAAATAAGCCCCATCCGACAGCAGGCTTATATCAGGACAGAAACCAACCCGGGTAGCGCATAATATAATCAATGGAGCATGCAGATGTGGGGATTCGTGTATCGAGATAAAAGAGCAGCCCAAGATTAATTTTAAATGTAATAACCGAAAAGGCGCACTAGAAATATACAGGTATGTATATTTACAGAACAATATACAAATATGCAGTCAAGAGTGTACAAGGGTAGGGTATAGATAGGTTGCAATTACCATGTTATGTAGCATGTGACCACAGAGAGGCGCTGAATGATCACAGGTCCAAATTTTAGTAATGGGCTTTCCTGACCGCGTCAGGTAACGGACTCTCCTGTCAGTAGAAAACTAAGTCCAAAATGAGGGGCTGCCTTATATCTCCTAGGCTGCTCCCTCCCACACTCTACGCCCACCCCATGGCTTGTGTAGCCTCTCTACTCCCATAGCTGAGAGTATGATTTTCTGTCCAGAACCGTGGAGGCTCATAACATTCTGCCCAAAGCTCTGAATGGAATGGTAGCGGTGTCACTGGATTCTGCTGGATTTTATCTGCGCACAGAGACTAAATATGCCTACCATATGTAATTCCTGGTAGCTATGCTTTGTAACTCAATAATGCAGAGTGCTACAGGAGGCTGCCGGGCACGGGCATGTGGGGGAAGGAATGCCGATTCCGATTATATGCTAGGCTAGTCACAGGGATATTGCATTCTGTTATTATAGGTCATTTTTCAGATTCAATACCTCAGAGCCTTGCTGTGACCTGTAGTGCCGTGATGTCTCCATGTGTTTGAGTCAGGCAAAGGAATCCAGTTTGGCTGTAGCTGCACGAGGGTTTACACCCTTGTGTTAACTGCTGAGCACAGAGGTTCAAAGAGCTTGTTCCTGGAGTTTAATTAAAGGAAAACATTGCATTCCTTTTTATGGCTTTGGGGAATGCATGCCAAGGGAGGGGGGGCTGAGTGGTCTGAAGCAAGTATTTTTGGGCCAAACTTTATCTTGATGTGGAATTCTATCAGAAATCAAAATGATATCATTTAGATATCATTTTCCCATATCTCACACCTGTCAGCAGGATTGTGAGTAACCTACAGACAGTGTCAGGTCAGTGCCGTTATACTGATTACAATGATCCTTGGTTGATGAAATCCGTCTTGTGGCTGTTTCTTATTCAGTTTTGTGTTAATGGGATTCTCGTGCCCTAAGGCGAGGTTCATGTATGGGGTGCTCTGATTGTGCATTCATAATGCAGACCGCTGACAGGTCACTGATCCCTCACTGACCCGCCCCCTAGTTTGCATAATGAATATATGTACATAGTGAAGGCAAAAAAAACGCGTCTGTAGGCAGCTGCCAGCCGTGGCACCTGCACTGCAGCATAATTGCATGTGTACTTTGCACTTAATCCCTTTTGCTGATTTAATTGAGCGAGGACAAAAAAAAAGTCAATTTGAAAATGGCGCCCACTGCCCCTGCGGTGTAGCAGCTATCGGTGTGTATAGATTCAATAGCTGCTATTGCGCAGGCGCCGGCAGCTCCATCATGCTGAAGAAGAAAAAAAGATTTCCTCCTCTTAGTTAAACAAGATATATGGCTTCAGAAAGATTAAATATAATCACAAAGAATCCACCAAAATAATAGATAGACGAAGCTGCATGCAAACTAAAACATTAAACTCTGCTGGCAAAAACTATCATACTGACAAACTACTGACCAAAATCTTATCCAAAAACACTGATGAAAATCTGTCACTTTTATGTGTAGAAGAAAAAATTCACTGACTTCTGACTGTGGCTGAAAACCTCCATACTGGATACATTTCTGCCAGTGGAATGACAGAGCTCCCATTTCTTTTATTTCTCGAGCACAGTGGAGCACCCACATCTCCATTCAGGTGATTTGGTGGCATTGGTAGTTTCCTGATGCCCACAGCCTTCACTGCTCAGAAAAAAAAATGCCAAAGGGACCTCCAATAGCAAAGCAGAGCTAAGGTTCTGTTACAATTTACATGATCTGCAAAAGGAAACAGGGAACTTGCCAACTTTAACATAAGAAAAGGGCACAAAAGGTTAGATACCTATTTGGCAGATTTAAAGCAATTTATACATTTTATAGGAAAAAAAGAGGAACATTTATAATTAAAAGGAACTTGTCGCCATGAAAATGCAGTCCAATCTTCAGGCACAATGTTATAGAGCAGGGAAGCTGAGCAGAATGGTGCATAGTTTAGTGAGAAAATGTTCAGTATAACCTGTGTTTTCATCATTTTATCCTTGCTCTTTATGGGGTTTTTGGTCCAGTGTGTGGTCTCATCAGTGATTGACAGCTCTGTCTCAATGCTCACTTATACAAAGAAAACTGTCAGTCACTGATAAGACCTCCCACTGGACCAAAAATCACAAAAAGCAGAGGTTTAAATGCTGAAAATATAGGGTATATTGAATTATTTTGAATATCAGCTCAGCTTCTCCTGCTCTATAACACTGTGCCTCATGATCGGACTGGCCCATATGGTAACAGAGGAATCCCCTGGTGGGCCCCTGGGCAAATCTTGGCCTCAACTCCACTGTATGGCAGTACTTGGCATAATTCACTTAATTCACTCTGTACAGAAAAAAGCAGCATCTCATCATTCATTAACCAAGCTACCCAGTTTATTATTATATAGTGATATAGGCTAATTTGTGAACGAGGGTAGTGTAATATATTTGTATGCAGGTGAAAAGTGCCCCCCCAAAGTCAATGTTACTGGTGGGCCCTTGGCACCCCAGTCCGACACTACCGTGCCTGCAGAATGGGCTACATGTTCATGGTGACAGGTTCCCTTTAATGTACAATTTAATTTAAAATGTTTAACTTGACCTGACCTGAGATCGCGAAGGCCATCAGACTAGGAGTGTGTTGTGTTCCATTATGCATGTGTCCTTTACAGATGAAACCTGGTGGAGCCTTAAGATCCAAAAATCAAGACTAAAAAATTGGGTGAAAAGGCTCTTTCATAATATGAATCTCTGAACACCTTTACAAATGTCACATCGTTTCAGGAAACATATTAACCCTGATGCAATATTTTTCCTAATAATTTCTAATTAATGCCCGTAAATGTTACATACATAATAACTGGAAAAATATGAAGTAATGGAAAGCTAACACTAATGCTTTTGATTGTACCTTACAGAAGCCGCTGAAGGAACCTCAGGCCTCGGAGGAGGAACAGGCACCATGGGCCTCAGTGCTCGCTATGGACCACAGTTCACCCTGCAGCATGTTCCTGACTACAGACAAAACGTCTACATACCAGGAAGTACTTTGACACCAACCAACGCTGGAGGAAAACGTGATGGAAAGGGCGGGGGTAACAAGAAGAAATCTGGCAAGAAGGATAAGAAGTAACCAACGTTATGAAAGAGTTTGCTTATACCAACAGGGCAGAATTATTTGAACACTTCCCTTTGTGAAAAACATAAGATATTAGGGCAATGCTGAATGTCATCTTTGGTCGCATAAGAAAATCAATGGCTTGAATGTATCATTGTTAGAGCTGGGTGCAGAACTTCCCCTTCATCGGTGGATTTATTGCTTCCAGCTCTGATAATGAGGACATTATTCTTAGCCTTGGAAACAAGTGCCCTGTCAATATTAGCTAAGATTTTGTATTAGTGCAAGATAATTTCACAATGATATGCACTCTTTTTACAAGCTGTTAAAATTTGATTTGCTTCCACACTGACAACTTGTGGAACCTCTTCCATTGTATATAATTCCAGCAAAGTAGTTATTTATAATTTATGAACATTCAGGTATTCCAGGGCAATTCTCGGCTTTTTACCCATTGTCCATTTTGTTTGACTATCGATTGGAAGTAATCAAAGAAAAATAAAAGAATTGGGTAAGCGGAAATGTGTGACCTGAATGAAACAAAATATTAATTGAGCCTAAAAAACTGGATAGTAAGGATATTAACACAAAAGCAGCAATTTTGTAGACTCAACACAATTCTTTAGAATATGACCGAGGAGTATTTGTAAGAAGGTTATGACGCACGGGGCGAAAATGGCTAAATACTACTGATGTTACTTAACAGGTCAAATTCTCACGAATCTTGTTTCAGTTCACAAAATAGTTGCATCCAATGCGTGACGTAAAAAAAAGTTGCGCAAGTTTTTGTTTCCTAAAGTATGTAAAAAATGCTAAATATATATGTAGTGATTGTACAACTACTACTTATAAAGAGTGTCAATGGTCTTGTGCAGTACTTATTTTAATACTGTACTTATTGATGTTTTTGTTCATTTTCTATGAGAAGATTATGTTGGAGATTTTTGTTTCCCCCCTGATTATGGAGTAAGAATATTCACATAATGTAATGTACATGGAACACTAACGTAAAGTTCTATTTTGTTTGGCAACAAGATGGACTTTTTACACTTCTGCACAAAGAAAATGCATGTCTAATTTTCACAAATTGTCTGCAACTCCACCAGACATAGGGAATTTGTTGCATGTAATCAGCATGGGGGATATTCATTCTTTATATAGAATGGTAAAAGTAAACCTGTCTAGGGCAGGTCAAGATGTGTAGGGTTAAGAGCTGTAGATTCACCGGGGGAGGAAATTATGACACATACAAACTTGCCAAGAATATTAAAATTCTAACTTGTACATAAATTACATTTTTCTTCATTTTATTAACAATGATATAAAAAAATAATACAAACATTTCTGAGGTTGAAGTCAACCATCATTAAAAGAAAAGTACTAGGCACCATCAGGTACATGGTTAACAATGCTTAGAAACCGGTAAAGAGAAAAAAAGACACAAAGAACAGATAATAATAATCGTAACATAAAATAAAGTTCAGCAACTTTTTTTGAATTATGTATAGTTACAAAAATTAATTGATTAGAGGAGGAACCCTATTTTTTAATAAAACAGTTGTGTGATATTTTCCTACATTAGGCATAATAGATATAAGGCCTTTCTTTATAGCCTAGATATAATCCTTGGCAGAATTTTAATTTTGTATTGAACCAAATTAAGGTTTGACAGCCACAATATATTAAATATTCTAGTGCAACCCAGAAGATGAATGTACAGATCGGACTACTTACAGAATTTTTGAGAAGAATTGCCTATATGAGTAAAATCACCATCAACACCAAACATCATGGGTTATCATTTCTGGTTACAAGCCTAGAAATCCAAAAGGAACTTATAAAAAAAACGACTGTTTAGTTTTTGGATCATAAATGATGATGTTTCTCCTCTGATATAATAGTATAGTCATTCAGTAGAAGAAAATCATGTTTTTTTGGCTAGGATCTTCATCACTACGTCTACTTATGTCAACAGTGACCTACATAACTGAATATAAAGCTAGAATTTTCGGGAACAAACACAATTATTCATGACCCTCCCCCTAATCTCTCTTGTAATAGTAACCATTCCCGCTGCTTGTAATACTATTAACTAATGCAGTCATGTGAGTCTTTTAGCGGTATATACATTTTTGCTATTTTTTTCTTTTCTATTGAAGAATCAGAAGGTTATGTCATTGTAGAAAATGCTATTGTCTTGTAAGAATTAAGTGCTTTTCTCATCCCTGTAGCTAACTTGTGGACAGCAGTATTTTAATATTCTCCTATCTTTCTGTGTGGTTTGTGATATCAATGTACATGAGTTGAAATGCATCTGTCCTTTTTGTGTCTAATACTGAATTATACCTACATATTATATAAAAAAAATATATATGCTTATTCCCCTCCCTGTATCCATATAGACCCATGTCACTGCATTACATGCAAGTTTTATACTCTGTTTTTTATATTGCTTTCTTTCTTTGGGAAAAAAAAAATAAATAAAATGTTTTCTTCAAATTGTTGGCGTGTGGAGGTTTTAATTTCGTGGCTGCCTCTATATCTTGCATTGTATTACACAAAGCACAGATAAGAAGTCTTATATTCTTAGAGAGATTGCCAACTGGTTAAGCTTGTTAGACTTGACCCATATTTCCTTAATGATTTTGTGTCTTCTGATGATGGCACCGCAGCTGCTTCTCCATGAAATCAGACAGAGCAACATTCTTCATTATTCCCTTACTTGCTGCTATATATCAATATCATTCGCTCTTACTGGAAGAAGAACCAGTATAAAAAATATATCGAATGAGTGACACTGATTATGTTATTCTTTGGACAGGAGTCGACAATTTAAAAGGGTACCTATTATTTCTGCACACCTCTAACAATTCACTTTTTTGATGAGGGTTGGGTCCTGAGAACCCATGAATTGTTAAAATGAAGGGACACAAGCATTCACTTGAGTACCACGGCCCTCTGTTTCTATTCTGCTCTGGAAGGCTCTCCATGAACTTTCTAGGAATCAGTATGCCTCATGCTTTGCTCTCCAAGGAGATCCAAAAAGAGCTGAAAAGAATCAAAGTGGCACATGGCTCATCTGAGTGCGTCTGCCACACATTTAAGAAATCTTAATACCCGAACCATCATCGGTAACTACTTCTGATGTGTAGGAATAACATGTTGAAATGATAGTTGCCCTGTAACTGCTCTGTGCTGGAAAAATGCAGTGTCATCACAATAATTCCACAGAGATAAGTGCCAACCAGATATGAAATTCAATAACACCAGGAGTAGTTTCTTCAAGAAGTGTAGATCTACACATCACAATATTGCACTTTTTCTTGGACTTTAACATCACAAGGATCACAAGGCAACCAATTAAGTAGCTGGAAAATGATATAAATATGACCATCCAATGTAGCAGCAAGTAAGCCAGACATCTCCGGTAGATGTGTATCTCCCACGTAGTCACAAAGATCGAGAGCTGAAATCCAATGTATCTTCTCTCTCTCTGATATTATTTGTTAGTGGAGTGTTGGGAGGTCACTACATGCATTAGATGATTAGTGAGTCCCAATGTAATCATCAAGTTCTTCTAATTTTCTCAAATGTATATGGAAGAGTTAAAGAGTCATTCCCAATTCAGCTTTCCTAGCCCTCCCAAGGTAGCATAGGACAGCCCATATTGGGGGAAAAATTAATTTCCGAATTCACTTACGGCAATCACCATAGTTCTCTTGATAATCCCATCCCATCTCAGAATCTAGTATCTATAATAAATAATATTATATACTCTTTAACACTGAAATTTCAACAACAAGAAGGAAAAGTCATAAAATTATGGAAATCACAGAATGTTCTGCCACCCTGAATGCACTTTGACATGCGCATCATCAAGATCCTCTGCTGGCAGATCCTTTGCAATTGCGTTTGCAACTCGAGTCTGGAGATCCTGTAGGCCATGGTAGCAAAAGCCGCATACGGCCTGGCATTGTTCAGTGTACCTTCCCACCTACTTGTTTTTCATCACTCTCCATCCTCCTCTGACTTTAACATCAGAGATGTTAATCAAGTAAGAGGACCTGGATATACTGTAGATGCAAAACAAGTAGGTAGGAAAGTGCACTGAATCAAGCTTTTTGTTCTGGTGGACTATCTTTTAAATATGCAGAATCCCTTTAAGACAGCATGTTAATATTATTTAGCATATGTGTGTTCAGTGCAAATCCATCAGCAATTTTGCAGTATAGCACATTAGGCATCAAGGGAGCTATGTGATTCAGAGCTGAGAACATGCTGCCAAAAAGGGGGAGGTGAGAACTAAAAGAGCCGCAGAAAAAGAAAGAAGATAATGGCATACATATACATAGTCATGCTGAAGACATTTTAATCAGGAACATATGAAAGGTTATAAAAGGTTAAAAAGTAAAATCTGCAATCAGCAATGGAAAAAAAATAAGAACATTACAATACAAAAAAACAGGAATCAGACTCTTGTTCCCAAAATGTATCCAACTAGTCTTATAAACAAAATGGGGATACAGCACACATTCTGTATAAAATGACATGAGTAATGTCTGTAATGTATAGAAATCATAGTACATGATTCACTTAAAAGGGTTGTCCTCTACTCAAACACCCCCTTCTCAATCACTATATTTCCCCCATGTAAAATAACAGCTATACTCACCTCTGGTACTGGCGCCAATCCAGCAACGTCGTCGCCTGCTCTCCCAGGGTTCACATGACATTGCTATATCTCTCAAGCCCTACAGTCAATCAGCGCCTGCTTCATGCTAACTTCCTTCAACCCAAATTGACACCCAGAAATGAGAGCTGATGCTGTTCTCTGACTTAGGCCGGAGCCACACTGGCGACAAAAACGGACGAGTGGAATGCGATGAAATATCGCATTGCACTCGGACCAATGTTTAACTATGGGGCAGCTCCCAGCATCCGATTTTTTCTCAGACGTTTTCCTCGGGCCGAAAAAATCGCAGCATGCTGCAATTGTCACCGATTATCGGGCGAGAA
>VIAB01006605.1:0-13072 GCA_009801035.1 Oophaga pumilio
TGCCGATCCTCCCCCTCAGTAAGCTGAATTCAGACTGTAAGACAGACCCCCATGTGACACATTAATTTTTTTTCCCTATTTTCTTTCTGAAAATTTGTGGTGTGTCTTATGGTCCGATGCGTCTTATAGTCTGAAAAATACGGTAATCTGTATTATCCCTGGGATGATGTAGTCTCCATATATCAAAAGACTGATCATCAATTCCAAACAGAATACTGGTCTGAACTGGTGCATACTAAGAGTAGCTGACACGCCCACCATGGCCGTGGGGTACTCGGAACCAGGTCGGACAGTTCTTTGGGGAAGTCACGGGGCCGTGACCTGACTCTGTGGCCCTGTCTGTGCAGTAAAATGGGGAATATTTATATGGGATTTAATGTGACCCCACCTGTGGTGTTCGGTAACAGATGGCTGACACTGCTAAAGGAGACCGCTGGGGCAGATAGTGACGCAGCTGGAATGGTTCTGCTCCCCACAGGTGGAGCGGGGCCCCAGGGCTACTGGTTCTGTTTATGTCAGGCTTCGTGTACCTTGTGGTGCAGGACTCAGGGTGCAAGAGATCACTGGAGGACACAAGGACTGTAGTTTTCTTTTCCTTTACTTGATGGTTGATAGTACAGACCGGGGCACTGGTAGCAGATCGTGATGGAGAGCCAGGCATCCTGGAAGCAATTTTGGATACACCTGGCAAGGTAGGTACGGAGCCCTTCCTTCTGCGTTGTCCTTCCTTTTTTTCTCGCTAACAGCTCCCCTTTTTGCTGCTAACTGTCTCTCTCTCTCTCTTTTTTTTTTTAAAAAAACAAACCATTGACTGCATGGCAGGCAGCTCGAGCCTATCACAGGTGCTACTCCTTTGTGTCGACTCCAGGCTCTGGTATGCTGCTGTGCTGCCGGGTATTAGATCGAGCCAGGAGACCTGCAGTCCTCTGCCCTCCGGATTTAGCTGTCGGGACTTCAGTACACGCACAACTATGGACTCCAGTATCCGGTCCCTAGCGCTCAGTTCTGGGGCGAATTTAATCACAGGTCCACTCCCCAGGTTCTGCTCGACTTCTCTCCTACTGACACCTGGTAAGGGGACCGCTCCTTGCTTCCAGGCATGTTATTCCTCCCTGTGAAGGAGGCAATGTCACTGTGGCAACCGGACTCCTGGGATGCCACATAGCCATCATCCATACATAACTTTAACTAACAAATAAAGTTGCATTCTGTAATGCTATAGTACGTAAACATGAAGTGTATGAAATTAGAATTGCATTACTGCTCCACAAAATAGGAAAAAAAGAAATTTAGCACATAATTTGGCCAATTCATGCATGCCCAGCAGCAAACGACAAAGCGATCTTCTTTTGCTGGGAACCTTTCCTAATGTGATTCCTCCCTTGGACTGATAGCTTACATTTATATGGGTAGATGGGATCCTGCTGTAAATAAAACCTCCGCAGGTTGATGGGTGGATTGCTTAGTCAGAGAGCCTATGCATACAAATATCATGTAGTCTCTTGGGCCAGACTGTGACTAAAAAGCAGCCGTATAGACAATAGGTGAAATTATGGTGCGCTGCCCAATAGGGTTTAAGGTGCAATGTTTGGCAATATGTTTAACACTTTTGTATCAGTTCTCTTTGTCATTCTGTTGGATGTCATCAATCTTCATCCACTGGATGTCATGTTGACAAGATGTCATCATTCTTTATGGGTGTCATAATTATTTATTAAAGCAAAATCACTTCGGTCATCTCTTTCAAGCATTAGGGAAGGATGGTTTGGAGCTTGTATATCCAGAGATCTGTTTTTTTCAGTAAACTCCAGAATCTGATCTATTGGTGCTATTGTTATTGGGTTTTTCTCATATGAGAGAATCACAGCACACATGTAGAGAATATGGATTATTTAATTTCTCATCTTCTCCATAGTCACTGTGCACGTATAATCCAGTGTCTGACTAGAGTACCTTGGGCCCACCAGAGAAAAATCATTCTTGGGGCCCACCATCATACCTCCCAACTTTTGAAGAAGGGAAAGAAGGACAAAGGCTGCGACGCGAACACACCCATTTCACAACTAGTCACACTCATGTCACGCCCCAACTGCACCCATTTAGCACTGATGATCACACTGGTATTGAGGGCACAGTGGCTGGCATTATGGGCACAGTGGCTGGCATTATGGGCACACTGACTGGTACTGAGGAAAAGAAAGAACAGAGAGAGAGAAAAAAGAAAACAGAGAGAGAGAAAGAAAGAACAGAGAGAGAGAGAGAGAAAGAAAAAGAACAGACAGCGAAAGAAAGAACAGAGAGAAAGAAAGAACAGAGAGAAATAAAGAGGGGAAAGAAAGAAAGAACAGAGAGAGAGAAAGAAAGAATAGAGAGAAAAAGAAAGAACAGAGAGACAAAGAAAGAAAGAATAGAGAGAGAGAGAAAAGGGGACAGAAAAAAAGAACAGAGAGAGAAAGAAAGTGGGAAAAGAAAGAACAGAGATAGAGAAAGCAAGAACAGAGAGAGAAAGAAACAAAGAAAGAAAGAACAGAGAGAGAAAGAAAGAGGGGAAAGAAAGAGGGTAAAGAAAGAAGAGAGAGAGAAAGAAAGAAAGATTAGAGAGAGAAAGAAATAACAGAGAGAGAGAGAAAGAGGGGAAAGAAAGAACAGTGAGAGAGAAAGAGGGTAAAGAAAGAACAGAGAGAGAGAGAGAAAGAAAGAACTGAGAGAAAGAAAGAGGGGAAAGAAAGAGAACAGAGAGAAAGAAAGAACAGAGAGAGAGAAAGAAAGAATAGAGAGAGAAAGAAAGAACAGAGAGAGAAAGAAAGAGAACAGAGAGAAAGAAAGAAAACAGAGAAAGAACAGAGAGAGAAAGAAACAGAGAGAGAAAGAAAGAACAGAGAAAGAAAAACAGAGAGAGAAATATTCTATAAAGATAATATAGCAACCCGGCTCACATTGCAATGCCCACCTGAGCCTCCCGGTGCAGGACATATCATGATCCGCTCACATGGCCGACATCCCTGATTCCAAGGCGATCCCGCTGTCCGTGCTGTCGGAGGAGGACACGGTGATTGATCTGAAGCATTCCCTGAAGTGTCTCCATGGTTCCATCACAATCTCCTCCCGAAATTACCTAATTTCCGGTCAGCTTCCAGCACGTCACTTCCGATGGAAAGTCATGTACGAGTTTTAAAGTGCTCCTCAGCGCTCCGCCGTGTACTCCTGTATCCGCGGGAAAAGTAAGCTCCTGGCCGAGACAGTGGGGCAGACTCTCTCAGAATTGGGACTGTCCCGCTGGATCCGGGACGGTTGGGAGGTATGAATGCTCCCCACCATACACCTTGTACACGCACTGCTCCGCACACCTCATACACACACGGTTCTGCTTTGTATGCCTTGTACACACACAACTCTGCTCCGTACACCGTTCACACACACGGCTCCACTCAGTACCCACATAGCTCCACTCTGTAAACCTCGTACACACATGGCTCTTTTCCGCTCCATACACACGGCTCAGCTCCGTACACTTTGTACACACAGGGCTCCGCTTTGTACACCTCATACAGACGCAGCTCCGCTACATCCACACACACGGCTCTGTACACCTCGTACACACATGGCTCCACTCCATACACCTCATACACACATGGCTCTGCTTCGTACACCTTGTACACACATGGCTCCGCTCCATACACCTTGTACACAAGCGGCTACGCACACCCCATGCACACGTGGCTCTGCTCCGTACACCTCGTACACACATGGCTCTGCTCCGCACACCTCATACACACACAGCTCCACTCCGTGCACCTCATACACACACAACTCCGCTTTATACACCTCGTATACACACAGCTCCGCTCCATACAGCACGTACACACATGGCTCTGCTCCGTACATCTCCTACACATGCAGCTCCGCTTCGTACACCTCGTGCATACACAGTACTGCTACATCCACCCTGTAAACCCCTCCTGACCCCACACATAAACTTCCCCTCATCCAGCACCATAACAACCAACACAGCAGATTCCTGCAGACACTGAGGCCCCTGATCATGTAACACCTGACTCCTCCCCTCCTGTGACCTCATCACAGGTCATGTGCGCACAGAAGAGAACAGCATAGTGACGTCATTGCAGGGATTTACAGGATGATGTGGAAATGGCTGGCACAGTGCTCTCAGCTGGATGAGGGGAGTTTTCGCCTAGAGTTGTGCCCAGGTGAGATATGTAAAGTGTGCACCACTCAGTGCACACTATTGACATGCAGGGCAGGGACTAATGAAGGAGGAGCTGGGACTGAGGGCGGGGCCCACCAGAGGATTCTCCGGTGTCTCAGTCCGACCCTGGTATAATCTGTTGACTGTTAGATCAAGAAATGCTCTACCCCAACATATCAGACTCTCGCCTAATGTGGAAACCTTCAAAAGGACCTACCTCTTCTGACAAGCCTACAACCTGCAGTAACTATCGCTCTACCATACTGCTGCACGACCAGCTCTACCCTCGCCTACTGTATCCTCACCCATCCCTTGTAGATTGTGAGCCCTCACGGGCAGGGTCCTCTCTCCTCCTGTACCAGTCGTGACTTGTATTGTTTAAGATTACTGTATTTGTTGTTTTGCTATATATACCCCACCTCAAATGTAAAGCACCAAGAAATAAATGATGCTATAATAATAAATTGTAATAATAATAATAGAGGTGTGCACCCCCTTTTTTTTCAAATTGCCAGTGCTGCTGCCTTCCCTTTATTTAGGCTATAAGAACATGTGCTTAAAAATTTAAATGTGACTTTTATTTAAAAGAATTTTAAAAAATTATATTATGGCATTTACAAAAAAGAAAAGACTGGACAAGAAAGTTAGGTATTAGGTATATCCCAAAAGCAAACACAGGAAACATGCCACTGAATTTGGATGGCTTATACACAAATATTGGACTATTACAATAACAACAAAAAATCACAGAAAAAGAAACAGCCTTACCAGCGCTAGGTCAGATTACCAATGCAATAGCAGGACGCATTAGACCCTTATGATAAAGGTAATGGCAGCACAACTGCAAAAGACTGATGAAACACCTACTCACAAACCTTCCAACATGTCAATATGGGGTGCACTTATTTGGTGCTGGGCAGTGCGCCTCATCTAATTGTATGGGCTTCATCAATAGCTAGACACTGTGCATCACATGTACCTGTGTGACTGGGGCCCTATATAAGACTCATCCGTGAGCATATTTAATACTAGGCAACCACTCCCTCCATGAATAGGTAGGTTTGTGAGTGTTCATTTCACCAGTATTTTGCACCTGTGCGGTTTCCGCCTTTATCATGTGGGTATACTGCATCCTGCTTGTGCATTGGCAAACTGACCTGGTGTTGGTAAGGCTGTTTCTTTTTTGGTATTGTTTTTTGGATTCCTGGTTTTCCGTGAGCTATTTTGATTATTACAACAGCGAAGTATGTAAAAAAATATATATATGTATTTTTTTTGCAACACACACTTTTGAGTAAGGCTGGTTTTACACGTACTGTGTTTTTGCGGCCCATTTTTGTGGCCCCAATGCATTTCTATGGGGCCACAAAAAAGGGCCGCAAAAATTCTACTGAGGGCCATGTCCTGTATGGCCGTGAGGGCCATATATATGGCCGTGAACAAATATCGAGCTTGCTTAGAAAAAGCCGGTATACCGGCGAAACGCGCGTCGGGACACATGTTCTAGATAGGAATCATGATAGGCAGATAGATAATACCTTCAATACACCTCCCCTGCTATTGCGCTTGGTTAGGAGATTGAATGTGCTCCGTGTATTATTCAGAAACCTAGTGGGAACCACGCTACAAAGCACGTGTGATCCCAGGCACTGGCATCAGCTGAACCTGCTGCTCATTACATAAGCACAGGTAACGATACGGCACTTGTGTTGTGCCGCAGCTGATGCAGACAGGGCCGGCTAGAAACTCACTAGCGCGGCTGTGCCAGATGACATGTGTTGGCCTTAGTCTATATGGGCGGTGTAATGCGTTGCCACTGCAGGGCATAATGACATTACCAGCCTTATAAGAGAGCACATTATAATCTATGTTCACAATCCTGCACCGGGAAGGTTGCAATATATCTGAGTACTATACACACAACAAAGGATCGCTATATGCTATAATGGTCAATAATTAAAGGCAATATCTATGTGGAATGACTGCATAATTGGACATCGTGATTGCTGTGATTTGAATGCATCACGAGAGATATAAGTCCATGTGTGTATGGTATATATGTTATACCTCATTGAAAATATAGCTAACATTAGCGGAGAATGATATAATGAGATGTCATATTAGTCCATCTATATTTGACATACAATCTTTCTGCCATATAAAGAAATTTTTATAGGGAATATATTCGGCCTATAATTTAAAAGGACAATGGCCGTAATCCCTTATATTCAATAAAACTTCTTTTCTATTCTGGCAATTAGTGGGTCATATTTGACCCAATATACACTTTTAGTGTACGTATACGATTTTATGTAATATCCACATTTTAAATAATGGAATAAAAGTTAATTTTTATTTTAGTTGCACATGTCTTTTTTCTTCTTCTTTCATTGATCCATATTATTGTGGTGGTGTACACCCATGTGCAACTCTGTCCCAAGAGGATAGTCCTAACATATAGTTGGGAGGATAAGCAGGTCAGGTAGTCAGGATATAGCCAGAGGTCGGTGCATGGAGCAACAGTAGGATCTTCTTGTGGATAAGCAGGAATCATAGTCAGGATATAGCCAGAGGTTGGAGCACGGAGCTTGAGGATAAGCAGCAGGTGGGAATTAGCTAGACTAAAAGCTGGGAGCTCAATAATCTCACAATGAAGGACGTGCAGTGCCAGGTTAAAGCAGGGTGCTCAATCAAGAGATCACAGGGTGCAAGAATCAGGAACTTCGGGTGGAAACATCAGGAACACAGGTTGGAGACATCAGGAACAACACAGGGACTAACATCTGATTTAGCAAGGAACTGTCCATTGAGCTGAATAACTCAGAGAGAAGAGACGCCGCCTGGTACTGGGCTTGAATCCTGACATTCTTACTGTGTAATGAGACATTGTCATGATGCAGAAAACCGGGCACACTCCAGAAGTGCAAGAAGAGGAATATTTATTTGTGCAATACATACAGTAGCCAGTACAAATGTTTCGGTCTAGACAAGACCATCGTCAGTGAGCTAAAGTGGTGGTGAGAGCACTGAGGGAACTTGCGGTGGATACCGCGTCCCTGGCCTGCCTGCTCTCCTCTCCACTGGTCTCTACTTACCTTGGCACTTATTCCAAGCAGGCATATATAGCGCATGGTTTGTCCATTGTGTGAGCACACATTGTTCCCTCAGCGCTCTCACCACCACTTTAGCACACTAATGAAGGTATTGTCTAGACCGAAACGTTTGTAGTGGCTACTGTATTGCACAAATAAATATTTCTCTTCTTGCACTTCTGGAGTGTGCCCGGTTTTCTACATTATATCCTATGGTTTGGTAACCTACCGCAGGCACCTCAGCCCATAGGCTGTGCTAGCGGCATTTTTCCTGGTCATCATGAGGCAGTTATAAAAACTGGGTAAGTGAAGCCAACACAGCCCCACAACTTCTATCACTGCCCTCATATAAATTGTCATCAGGGGTTGGTAATAGAAGCAAGGTGAGTGACATCAGTTCCACCCCCTGAACACGACATTGATAGAATCTGTGAGGCAACACTTTTGTCGCTAATGACATCTCCTTTCACGTAGCAAGCTGCGGCCGGCAGTGAGAGAAATGCATGGCCTCAGTTACAGCTTCAATCAATGTCATGAGTTCAGCACATCTTCACAGGCCAGCAAAGAAAGAAACTATGATAAGTGACTGCAGCACCTCCTTAATGACGTCCTGTTCCAGGCAGGATGATAGACGCTGCAAGGAAGTGCATGCAGCCCCAGCCTCCTGATGATGCCTCATTTAAGAATCCTCTCAAACAAAATGTCACAGTAAGTGAAGTAAAACAAAATGTCACATTTGGCGATTATCTGTATAGGAAGAAGTGTTGTTTTTTCATTAAGAAACCAAATTACAAAAGTGCTAATAAAAATATGTATTTATAAAGGATATTTTAGGCATCGGACCACCCCTTTGAAGTTCTAGATTCTGAAGATTTTTCTCTTCATTTAAAAAATGAAAAATTGCTTGTGTCATAATCCAGTAACCATACTTTCTGTGGCACCAAAGCCTTGGTTCCAGGGTTTTGGCTTAGTAACAAAACTAGGACGTTGGGGTTTTAAATTTCTCTCTCTGTTTGCAGTGTGTGAATAATGAAAAATAATACTGTTATTCAAATGATTTTATTGACGTATATCAAAGATCAATCAATTCACAGTTACACTGAATATACAGGTCCAGCACCTTCAGAAATCACTTGAATCTTTGGATTATATTATACAGAGGCTGAGACTAGCACTCGCATTTTCAATCTGCTTTGCATTGCACATTAATCAGAGTAAACCTTTTTTCATCCTAGTGTGGAATAAACTGTACTTTCTGACTTCTATCCCTATGCTATACAAGAATAAAATCAGATCCTTTGGCCTGCCATCCTCTTTTAAAGTGGCTATAACAACCCTCTTGATTGGCTCTGCTAGCCCATGTGATGCAATAGCTCCAGGGTATTATGGGTAAACTTCCATTGCCGCAAGTTATATAGTTAGCCTAATTTTCATCAGTGTATCAGATGACGCCGGGAATTATTTCTCAGTCCTCACAGATTGAATCTCAAAGTGTTTGAATTCACTGGGATCTGCCAATTCAAGGAAATTTGACATGAATTCGATCCTTGGCAGGTCGATGCGCTCATCTATAGAAGACACCTACTAGAAATCTCAGGTCTAGCAACTTACTTTAAATAGAAGTTGGAATTTCTCTCCATGCTTTAGTAGAACTTTCTTCTTTTCTGCACCTCCACACTGCCGGCCTTTGACTTAGTAAGAGAATAAGTCTCTAGGCGTTTCTAATTTTTCGATAAGACCATATGTTCTGACACCTTGTCTAGGCCCTCTCCCCCTCAGTTTTTAACTAATGTTCTCTTTCTTCTGCTATTTTTTTCTTCTTCTTTAAAGCATTTCAAAATAACACCATTACTAAAAATAAGTCTATTGTCCGGTCCCGCTTTGATAACTTCACACCCATCTCTAACCTTCCTTTCTCTTGGCCATAAGTGATGAGAGCACTGCTCCCTCTTGGTTCTTCTCTATCTCTTTGATCCCTCTTTTATATCTCATTTACATCCTTGTCTTCTCTTCTTCCCTTTGCTTTCTGGTTTCCTCAGACTTGCTTCCTAAGTCTCCTCCTCTTTTATCTCCATATAGTTACTGTTAAATAACAGTTCCATATCTACACTGAAGGCACCAAATGATATACTTCTTCTCATGACCTCCTCCCTGCACTTTTACAAAATACGAGTGACTGTCTCTCCTCTTTTTTCACATTAAGCCATCTTTCAATCTGAAACTGGATCTTTTAGTAGCTGAGCTTCTTAGGTTTTCACTTGTGATGCACCAGCTCTCTGGAATGCTCTATCCCCGGCTACCAGGTAAATTTCCAATGTTGTCAGCTTTAAACATGCCCTATAAACACATCTTTTCAGATAGATCTATCACATTTACTATCCTAAATTTTTCCTTTTTCATTTTTTTAGATCCTGGTCTTTTTTTAATAGTATTCCCCATACTCCATACACTTAATAGCACTTTATATTAGCTGATGATTTGTTCATTTAGATTTACATGTACTACTATATTTATTTGAAAAGATTCTTAGCAATGTAACTGTATCTCGTGAAGGAACCTGGCATCAAATGCCAATAGTATTCCCTTTCCTACACTACATTTGTGTATGTATTGGGAAATTCTCTCATAATTAAGCAAAATTTAAACCATTGGCTAGGAAAAAGCTTTATTGATGTTTATTAATCCTCCTAAACTCATACAAGGAGAGAATGAAAAGTGTAATGACATTTGTGACACCAAAATAATCTACTGCAAACAGCCGCGAAGTTCCAATTCATCTGTAAACTGGTCTAAGTCATCACATTGACTTCTGTACTCAGATCTCTGGCATTCCCGTTCATTTGGCCACATCTCAATCCATGTGTCTTTAGTTATCATGTAGGAATATCTGCAGGAAAACCATGTATTTTATATTATCAGTGTTGGATCAGACAAAAAAATCTAGGACAAAGCTGTCATACAAAGAGGATATACCATTACTCTTTGACCTCTAGGTCAACCACCACTCAACAATGAATGGTGCTGCTTCGCTGGTTGAGGGCTAGCTCCCCTTCAAAGTTTTTCCAGGTGGAAGGGATGATGCCGGTAGCCCTATTCTAGTATAAGGGGCAGGCTGAAGTTCCCCATGCAGAGGTTGGCCTCTTCATCTTCAAAATCAATGGAGGTCCCAGAGGTCTGACCCTGTCCTATCATAAAGTAGATTAAGTACAGATCCTTACTATTGAATGATCACACCTGTAGTGCAGCATTGTATCCCCTTGGAAATTTTCCCCAAATAACCATATTTACACAAAATAACCTGAGCATATAACTGCACTTGATTCTACTTGCTTGAATGGATCTGGTTCAAGCTTCCTGTGATCAGAGATCTACTGGGCAAGGAAAAGCAGTGAAGGAGTTACAGCGCTAGTAATACATAATCGGTTTCTATAATTGAAATAACCATTGAACTCTCGAAGGACAAGGCCACTTTTTGACTTGTAGAACATCAACAATAATTATTTTTGTCTGTCTGTATTCTGATGGTCATAATATAAATCTTTTTAGTTCAACAAAGCAATAGGGGGCTATTGAAGATTCACTTTTATTTTGAGAAAAATTTAGAAAAAAGCAATTTGGACTATTAAATTATTATAACTTTTTTGGAGTGGGCAAACCTGACAAAATTAAAATTTGGCATTTTGTTGAGTTTGGCGAGAAACATTCAATTTTCTTTGAAATTATGTGATTCAAATCGAAGGTTCCTTATTATGCTTTGGGTTCTAAATAGACACTAATCTCAACACAGAATAAACCCTTTTTGATCCTCTGAAAAAAGGAAGACACCAGACAGAGCTTCACAGTGTCATGATGCAGGTCAGGGTTTGCTTCTTGCTTTTCTTTCCCCGGCCTGGTCATGGTGGGGTTGACTTTTCCTGCCTCTCTTTGGTTCATGGGTAGCTATTTATTGGTGCTATGCTTGATAGCCTTTGTGATATTTCATGCTTCCAGGCTAGAGCAGCTGACCCATGTAACCTAGTGATCCTTCTGCCTCTGACTTCCCATATTAATGTCTGTCCCGTTCCCTATCCCTGACTTTGTGTACGTTTGGTGGTTTCCCTACAGTGTATGACTCGGCTTGAACTCTGAACACCGCCTCATGTTTTCCTGTCTCTGATACTACATTACCGACCAGCTTTTGACTTACTGGCTTGTACCCTGACTCCCCTTTCCGTCTCATGTCTTGGATACCGCGCTTCCATCTGGCTCTGACTTCTGGCTTGTCTCTGACCACGTGCATTGCTGTGACCTGTGGTACATCATCTTCCTGTTTGTTGCTGACCCGGCCTGTCTGACTACTCTGCTGCCATCTAGCGGTGGCCTGCACATCTGCACTGAGATGCTACATGGTGAGTGCAACCCTTTTTTCCCTTACCAGTGCCCACTAGTGGAGGTTGCGCAGAACTGCTCTGCAGTTGCATTACATTCAGCAGGCAACTTCTCTTTTGTGCTGAGTAGGCCTCTGATGTCAATATGTGCATTACCCAAGGTACTGTCTTAGACTCAGTCTGCACCTGCACATTATGATATCACAAGCCTACTTGACAGCAGAGCCATTGAATAGCAAGATAATAGTAAGAGTAATGATGTCCAAATAAAATTCCATGCGAGCAAGGAAGAAAGAACTTTGTGAACTATCCAAAGGAGTGCTGTGGCATCAGTGGCACAGGTGGGTGCCAAGGTGAGTATCAACTTTTTTTTAACCCCTTTCCTGGTTCTCTACAATTCAGCAAAATGGCAGTCAGTGCATGAAGTGAAAACATAAAAAACTTCTAACTGATTCCATCATCTCTAACTTTTTCATATAGCATGCATGATTTAGTATTAAATCTATATGTCAGTACAAAAGTAAGAATAAGAGGAAATATTACAGAAAAGGATTTGTGCAGGCATCCACAGGGTTATCTCAGATTTGCAAAAAATATAATAATCGAAAAAAGGAAAAAAGAATACTCCAGCAAAAAATCCAATGTAACTGTGATTTATTGCAGCCGAGCTGCGTGAGACAAAATCAGGCAAGTTTCAGCTCTTTTATAGAGCTGATTTAAAAAAAAATGGATGAATGATATAATTGAAGAACAATCTTCTGCAAACCTAGATAGGTCCACTAGGGTCTAATCTGCCGATATCTTGATAGTATCAGGTCATCAGGTTGCTGGTCTTCCTCTTCACTTTGTCCCTTCTATTCTTCCAGCCATGATGTTCTTTTTCAGTAATTGCTCTCTTTGTATGATGTGTTCAAAGTAGGCAAGTCGTAGGGTGGTGATTTTTGCTTTGAGTGACAAATCAGGCCTGAACTGTTCTGAAATTGATTTGTCTGTTTTTCTTGCCATCCATGGTACTAATAACATCCTTCTCCAGCACCACATTTTGAAGAGTTTGATTCTGCAGGCTTGTTTCTTGGTCCTTCAGGTTTTGCATCCATATGTTATGACACAAAAAACCAAACTATGTACAAGCCATGTCTTCACCACCAGTGAAATGTTCCTTGATTTGAAAAATATTTAGAGTTGAGAGTCCTCAGTGGTTGATTCCTTTTAATGGCTAACTGGAAAGATGGTAACAAATTGCAAGCTTTCGAGACTACTCAGGTCTCTTCATCAGGCGAAGACTAATACAAAATCTGAAGAATCACATATTTATACACAAAGCAGCACAGAAATAACGCAATAGATAATACAAGTGCAGTGAAGAAGGTCTGAAGAGCAAATTCCTTAATTGATGTAAAAAGACA
>VIAB01006605.1:21031-33193 GCA_009801035.1 Oophaga pumilio
AATGATATCATTACTATGATCTCACCATAATCCACCCCAGGTTCACAAGCCTTGTTTAATCGAACAAGAGCGCCCACTTCCTCCAGCTGTTGCTGCATAAAGCAATTCTCTGGAAATTGGGAGGGAAAATGTGTAAATACTTTACATTTACAAAATAAGTTACAAATCTAACAAAATAAATAAATCCTTCATACAGTAAGGTAATGTACAAAATCTTTGGCCATCTAAACTATATCAACCAATTATAATTTCATATAAAAAGTTCATGGTTAGGAAGTATAACTGATTGCTGAATCCGTTGTTTCCATAACAAGTCTACATTTTTTTTATGTTCCCTGTTACCTTCTGCACAGCGGCACACGTCTCCTTTGCAGATCTTGCCTAGTAGCTTGCTGCCTTCTTCCAAATGGTAGAATTTAGTACAACGGTTTTCTGTTGGGTAAATAAAAATTTATATAAAAAGGCTAATTCTAATGAATCAAGATCATTTGTAAAAATAAGCTGATTACTGATCATAATGGGATTTTCTCAAAATAACAATGGCTCTAAAAACAAAATGAAACAGCCCAATGATCTGCTAATCACCAACGGTCCAATCTGGACCAAGCCACACTTTATTACAGAAATAATGTAACGCTATATAATGACCTTTCAAAAGGATAACCAACCATATAACACATAGTCAACTATGATTGTGACTGTAATACATGATCAAATGTAGTCCACTGGAGTCAAAGTTGCTAATTTTTAGTTCTTCTTGGGCTAGCTGAGATCTAGAATGGGCAAATAAATTTTGGAAATATCTGTGCAAACAGAAGAGTAAATTTGAAACATGTCTGATATTATCTCATTGAATTGGTCTTTAGTTTGTGTAATAACACTTGAAAAAACACTTAAGGGCCGATTCATTGAGACTGGTACAGCGCAACTTTCACTACGCCAGTCTTGACAGAGTAGGTGGCACCAAATTCATTCCGAGGTGCACATCACTTAAAGATTTTGGTGCCTTTTTTCTGCATATTTTAGGAACTTGATGGGGTCATGATCACGCCTCGCCCAGGATCCTCCCCATTTCTGCCCATTTTGGCTGGGCTGATCCAAAGTGGTGTAAAAAGTCCAAAAGTCACAACATTTTTGTGTAACTTAACGCTGTGCAAAAATTTAAAAAATGTTCAAAATTTTTATACCACATTTGTGGCTTTCACATGAGGCTATGCCATCGCAATCTCACCATTGTTTCACTTAGAAATACAAGAAAACAGCTATTTTTCCTGTAAACTGTAGGACCAATACAGTCAGCCGTGTGAGCTAATAAAAACACGATTGTAATCTATGGTGATTTTAAAAAAAATGGCAGACTGTGGTGTTAGATGAAATTTTACCTGGAGAGTAATAGTCGTAAACTGTAACCGATCCAGGCTGAATAAGTCCTACTTCAAAGTATTGATGAAGCAAGAATTTTAGACACTCGTCTTCCACATGAGAAATCTAAAATGAAGTAATAAATTAAACACAACTCAAAAATAAAACGTTCGTGAGAAATGGTTAAGGGGGTGGTCCACTACTAGGACAACCCCATCTCACTTCTCGTGTTTGGCTAACGTTAAAATAAAAACACCTATACTCACCTCCTATGCTAACGCTGTTCTTGGGGTTAAAGTGAGGTTGTTACTTCACACGAGCCCTGTGCCCTGTCAGCGCCGGCTTCTCCCCGCCTTTGGACATGTTGAACTTCAACTGGAGGTCAGGGCTGCAGTTGTTCTCTAACATCCTCTCAATGTTTGACTGGTCTGAAGGGACAGTGACGCCAGGGTTGTATGGACGCAGAGCTCGTGTGATGTAACAACCTCACGTTAGCCCTAGAAATGCGAGTACCGACACCGCTGGAATGGCACCAGAACGGGAGGTATCGATTTTTTATTTTAATGAGGCCAAACATGAGGAATGAGATAAGGTTGTCCAAGTAGTGAACAACTCCTTAAAGGAATGACTACTCTAGATTTTTTATATATAACACTTCTTTCAAAACATTTCTATACTCTTATAATTTGCTCCTGAATCAGTGTGTTTTTCATAATAGATTTAAACAATACATCCAAAAACAGATGTTTTACCCCTTGTTACATAAAATGCACACGGTCACTATTACCTTCCCATACCATTTAAAAGAGTTTTTGGAAACTCCATTAATATAAAAAAAAAAGGCTAACCCAACCGGTCTATGCAAAAAGAAGCAACTTCTTACCCGATCAATGTACAAGATCAATGTGCCTTTATCAAACGCTCCTTTGTTGATCTCAAAGTTGGAGATGTATCTGTCCACTCCACTTTTAAGCTGTAAATAGAACCACATTTACATTTTAAAAATCCTAACATAAAAAAATCCAAAAATAACAACAGACAGAAGTAGAGTTTCATTCATGTATGTGATATAACAATCATCTAAGCTCCAAATGTAAAATTGTTATATAAAGTGGATATATGACATGATATTGATGAACTGTCCTTAGGATATATTATAATTATCACTTTACGTTGGATCAGCTCTAATTTGGTACTTGGCATCAGATACTACTCATTGAATGGAGTAGGTGATTGGTTCATGGGCCTTCGGTGGGACCCCCATTAATCTGATATTGAGGATCTCGAAGACAAGTAATCAACATTACATGCCCAGAGAACCCAATTTAAAATAATTACATTAAGCTCTCTCCTACTTCTGCTGAATACTTATTTCGCAAATTGGGAGTGGATGTGTGGAGCAGGCTCAGAGTCTGAGACCACCTCATATGCAGAAGATAATGGCAGATATACAAGGTCAGGATCTGCCTCTTAAGCGCTTCCTGATGCTGTTAACCATATTAATGCCACTGTCAATCTCTTTCAGCATCACTTAAAGTGTTTGAATTGGGGGAAGGTGGCACGGTTCCACAAAACCATCAGACCCACTGTAACATGATTTTGAAGTGCGGATGGGTTGTTATGGTATCCGAGCATCTACTGAAGACCCTAATGTCTGACATTGCAGTGCTCCATTGAAGCTCAGCCTTTGGCTGGGCTTCAAAGAATACTGTGATTTTTTGCTGCATATAGTCCAAGCATTCAGATGATCTTAGGTTAAAGTTCTCTAAGGGAACTAAAATTAAAAATTAAAAAAATCATATTGGAATATTCATAGCACCAAAATTGTTGTTTTTCGGTAGTCGCGACACCACAAAAAAATGCAATAAGAAGTGATCAAAATGTATCTATCCCAAAAAGGAATCAATAGAAATGTTAGCCTGACCAACAAAAAATAAGTTCTCCCACAGCTCGATTGATGGAGACGTAAAAAAAAGTTACGTGTTGACACAAACAAAAACGTTCTTTTTTACAAATCTTTTTTTTACAATCACGCTTGCCCCGCCTTTGGAGGCCATTTTCACAGAGTCCACCACATTAAAAAGTATGGAAAGTGGGGGTGCTCCGGGTTTTCACAAAATGTCTGTGGAGCCCCTGCACCACCGAACACCACCTCCTACCAGCCTGGGACCCACAGAATCATCCAATTCCTACTCTGCTGATCACCACCTTCTACCAGCATGTGTACCGCAGCATCTCATGCCTCTGCAGCCGCCAGTGTCCTGTAGCAGCAACCCTGCCACCTGGGACCCCGTTCCACCACCATCAATCCCATTTAAGCTGCCATAAAAGTGGATTATAAGATGCAGTACCATACCACCATTTTTTTTTTTAATTTTCCTCCCCAAAATATGAGGTGCATCTTATAATTTGCAAAATTGAGTAGGTTCTGAGTGGTAGTCAGCTAACAAACTGGTCCAGTGAGGCAGACATCAAATCAAAATATGAAAGTAATATGTAGACCGAAGGCAAATACAGTAATTAATCTAAACTGAACCACCAGGAGCCACCTAAGGTGGGTCATGTAAGCTTTCATTGCCCTGGACTTCCTGGTAGTTTTAGGCATTATTGGGATACTGATCTAAATTTGTATTTGTGCATTGTATAATACAATTGGATGGGTTATACATGGATAATAGTCCACCAAAAAATAGAAATAATTCGGGCCAAAAATGGACTTTTCAGCTCCAATAGTAGTGTGATGTGCAATCATGCAATAATGTCACAGCAATCCATGTGGATAAGCAGGCATTCAAAACTGGACTCTCGGGTGCTCAACTAATGTAGTCAGGCGTGGATATCTTGTATAGAAGAAAGAGAGTTGGCACTCATCAGTCTCAGAAGTCCATACTTTATTGACGGCAATTAAAACATGCTGGCGGGGAGAATGGGTTGACCCGTAGAAGCGCAATAGCGCGAAACGGCCGTCGTCGCTCGCAGACTCCTGCTCCCATTCTCCCCGTCAGTGTGTTTTAATTGCCGTCAAAGTATAGACTTCTGAGACCGGTGAGTGCCAACTCTCTTTCTTCTATACAAGTTATACATGGCTGAGATATGTGCCGACTAAATTATAATTTAGTCAGAGATTACACCGGAATAACTATGGGCAAATCAACAATCAAGCAATGGAATGAAACTGAATGGGAGGAGGTCCCTTCCAACTCTACCATTCTATGATTCTATGATTCTATGAAATCACTGGGCAATGTCTTCAAAGTGAGGAACATTTCACTGGCAACGAAGACACAGCTTGTACATAGAGAAACCTGAACGATAAAGAAACAAGACAGAGCAAGAATTGCTGCCTTCGAAATATGGTGCTGTAGAATGATGATATCAATACAATGGATGACAAGAAGAACAAACAAATCAATTTTGGAACAAATCAAGCCAGACATTTCACAGGAAGCAAGGATCACCAAGCTATGACTTGCCCACTTAGGATACATCATATGAAGAGAGCAATCACTGGAGAAGGACATCTTGGTCAGAAGAATAGAAGGAACAAGGCAAAGGGGAAGACCAACAACCCGATGGCTTGATACTATCAAGATATCAGTGGAGAAGACTCTGATTGACCTATCTAGACTTACACATTATCAATCTTGCTACAAAGCAGTCATCCATCAAGTCACCATGGCTCGAGATCGAGCCGAATGCCGTTAAATAATGAATTGTAATATTTTTGGAATTCTATGATGAGATATTAGAGTCATTGTAGTATTTTGTAAGAAATATCAATAATTGGTGGCCTCTATATAGAAGTATAGCTGAGCATTGCATGGCAGTATTTAGTTATAAACCTTTGACTGATAACATATTTTTTAGGTATTTTTGAGCAAGCTGCGTCCCTAATTGTTTCCAAGGCTTAATTTCTATTCTATTGTTTGTATACATTATACAAACTTTAGGTAGCAGCAACAATAAGAGCATCTTTTAAACAGTTATTATTTGGTATATTTTATAATTACCAGTATGTATGTTTGTCTAATTCCATTTGCATTGTTGTAATGGTATAAATATTATTAGAGCTCCCTGAATTTTCTTAGCTACTTTTTATTATAATTAGACACATACTATATGTCTTTTTTATTGCAGGATTTAATCTTAAGATCAGATTGGAGCAATTTTTTAAAGGGCAAGAAATCAAATCTTTTGATTTTCATTTCAACCTCGACTGGAGCTCACCTTTTTAAGCTCATTTGTATCTGGCGCATAACCAGTCATCATGGAAATCTCTAGGATGGTCATGGTGGCATCTTGGTTCTTAAGGAATCTGCAAAAGTAAAGAACAGACTCAATGTTTAGTCTATATATATATCAGAACAACACATGAGTAAAAATGTACTCTCTTAATAAAGATATCAATCCACTCCCCTAATCCAGCAAGTTGAATATGTTCTCATTGAGGAAATAATATCATTAAAAGCATAATTTTCAGGACGCTAATGATTTTTTTTCCCATGGAAGATCATTCTTATGATTTGCATTATTGCAATGTTGTATTCTTTTTAGACAATAGCAGAAAAGAACCTTGAAAACAAAATGATTTTGAAAATCTCTTTGTGCAGTGAATTGCCAATGGCAAGCCATCCCACACCTTTCACTTGATTTTTTTAATTAATCTGAGTGCTTCCTTCAGTTGCTGCAGTTCCTCGGATTCTGGAACAGTTTTTTTCCAGTTTGTCTTTGCCTTTAGCTTCCAAAGTTATACTCCTTAGAAACTTTCTCTTCCACCAACTGGGCTTATACCAGAGCTCTTCTCTATTGGTGTTAACTTCTTCTCCTCTGATTTTGGCCAATTAAAACTTGGCCATGCCCACAGAGAAGTTCTTAGATATACACCCAGTTGGCTAAAACATGCAAAAAATGTTCATCTTTATTTCAGGAGAAAACTTTGGAACAAAGGGGTCCAGAAATAAAAGAACCACAGTTCTAGAATTGGAGGAGCTACTCATGTTTAGTGAAAAAATCCAGAGAAATGTTTTCGTAAAATTCCGAAAAAGAAAATTGTAATTTTTGGATGATTCCGGCAACAGATGCTTCACACAGTGCCACCAGAAATTGTGTGTAACGTGTGGTCTATAAGTGTCAGTCTTCATTTTGAAATTGGTTTTGAGAAACAACATAAAGAAATTGGTTTAATATATTTGCTACTACGCTCTAAGGTTCCCCGACCTAAGGTGCCAAACATACTGGCTCCAACGGCGCTAGTCGCCTCTTCACTTGTCTCTGGATAGACCTCAAAACACATTCAGATGTAATGATGTCAAAGTGTTTGCCACCCCATCGGTCAAGTGCACATTACTATGTTATGAGGACAGAACATGCATTGAACTCCAGCCAGAGCCAGAAACACCTTCAAGGAGTGAAGAGTAATGATGAGCGAGTATACTCGTTGTTCGGGTTTTCCCGAGTAAGCTCGGGTGTCCTCCAAGTATTTGGGCATGCTCGGAGATTTCGTTTTTGTCGCCGCAGCTGTATAATTTGCGGCTGCTAGACAGCCTGAGTTCTTGTGGGTATTTCCTAACAAACAGGCAATCCCCACATGTATTCAGGCAGTCTAGCAGCCGCAAATCATGCAGCTGCGGCGACAAAAACTAAATCTCCTAGCGCGCCCAAATACTCGGAAGACACAGAGCAACGAGCATACTCGCTCATCACTAGTGAAGAGGAGACAGGCGCTGGAGGGAAGCAAGTGCCTTACGAGACCAGAGAAGAACCAAGGCTTGCGGAGACAAGGACCGACGAGGAGCTATGTGAGTATGATTTTTTTTACCTAACTTTTTATGAATCCAGCAAAATAATTATAAAAAATTGGATTCAGTATATCAATTCTAAACAAATTGAATTCTCAATTAATTCTCAATATTTAAAATTGCATTTTTTTATTAGAAAGTAATTCGTAATGTAAAAGTGCATAGCAAAAATGAATGAGGGCAGCTGATAACATTTGGTCTCCACTTTCTCGAAGAGCTATAAAGAAAAACCCAGGCGCCCATATTCATTTACTCCACCATCACTGAACCATGCGCAAAAAAGGAAACGATCCTAAGCTTAATCCTTGGTTATTATGTTGGAATGATGAGTTTATAGACCAGAATTAGACTTTTTGTTTCTGTGTTTTTCCCAAGTTCAAATTAGCAATATTAACAAATTATGTCACGGTACTTACTTGGTACAAATTTCCATAGAAACTGTCGACTTGGCCCCTTCGGGTCTCTTAACTGTGTGGAAAATTGCAGCATAAATTACATTTCACATTACTTCACTTAATATTGTTAATACATAATAGGGGTCAGTTTAGTTACTAGATATACACTGTCTATTGCTGCCAATTTCCATTTTGCTGCTGGAAAGAGCAGACAGTGAAAGGCAATTTTTGGGCCTATTGGTCAATGTAAAGATTTAAAGATTTTTTTTACACTGATTTTGAAAATGTAACTAGATAAAAAAATACATTTATAGAAAAACGTGATTTATCCTTCCCACATTAGTACATTAATTAACGTCCTTGGCAAGGGTCCCAAAGTGTGGAGGGGATCAAGAGCTAAGTTCTCTCCACATGCGGTAGATAGTGTCAAGCTGAAATCACACACACCCAGCGACATGTTCGAGGGCAATCGATGGGCTATGTTGACAAACAAGCGGCTTGCTAAAGATTTAAAAAAATATAAAATAAAAATTAAAAATATAAAAATTGAAATCCCTTTCTCTTTCCCACCCGTTAAAATTAAGGGTAATTTTTTTTCAAATAAACATATTTAGTATCGCTATCACCATCTGTAACAGGCATCGTATAAAAATCTAAAAACAATAAACCCACATAATAAACACTGTAAAGAGAAAAAAAATAGACGCTCCAGAATTGTATTTTTTCGGTGCACCTATCTTACCTAAAAAAAAAATGCAATGAACAGTGACCAAAAGTATTCACCCCACAATGGCATCAATAAAAACATCTTCGCATCATAAAAAAACACATTAAGCCTTCTTTTACTTCCATCCATAGAAAAATAAAAATATTACTAGCCTTAGAATAGGGTGAAAAAAATATATACTTTTTTACAAAATTCAGATTTTACATGTTTGATATCGTCATAGTCACACTGATCTGAACAATTATATTCTCAGGTCATCCTTAACACATAATGAACATGATAAAAACAATACACAAAAAAACAGTTGCAGAATTGCATTATTTTTATCATTTTATCCAGCTTACTGTAGATTTTTTTCCTGTTTTTCAGTACATTCTATGATTAAATGATTGGTCATTCAAAGCTATAACTTATCCCTCAAAAAAGTGCCAGTATTAGTACCATTAATTTCATCTTCTCCATCTCTGCAACGTAGCTTGTAATTGTCAGATCTAGAGATTAGAGAATGTATTTGCATGGAACTGAATTTTGCTAAAATTTTGTAAAAATCTGCGTTCTGGAAAGTACGGATTTTTTGAAATTTACTCTGCGTGTTTTCAGCAAATTGGCGGCCACTGTCATTTTGCTGAACAGTAGAGGGCTGGCAAAAAGTAAAAAAAACAACATACCGTAGTCGCCTCACTCCTCATCTCTCTAACTACCCCGCCTGCTCCCATGCCACCAGAGAAGACTCTGAAGAAATGCCATGTTGGATTGCAAACAGAGATTTCTCATACTGCGCTCCAAAAATCAACAAATATAAATATCTCTGCCATGGACTGACTCAGCGCAAAAAGGAAAAGAAAGTCAATATCAAGATCAGCACTTTTTTTTAAGGTATCTAACTCAATTTTTTGACCTTTTTAAGAGGAGAATAATAAGAATAATAGGATTACAGTAATCTTACTATTAGGTTCATCCTTAATTGTCACTGATAGATCAAAATTGTTGCATTTCTTCTCTTTCTCTGTCTCAAGAGCATGATAAACAGATAACACCTAGAGGTCACATGGAATTTTATAAAAATTAATTATAATTGTAAGAATATAAAAAAGTAAAACAGTAATTGCAATATTAATCATGATGTTGTGTAGAGTAGCTTTTGATTAGTTCCTGTATTCTATCTAAATGACCTGTCGGGTATCAGTGATAAGACCGCTAAACACAGTAGACTACGGTTGGGTGAACTCACCAATATTGGCAGGATCAAACAACATTCTAATATGTATGGGGGTCTCCTGACTCTCCACCGACCGATAATGGAGGGGCAGATCCAAAGGGTCAGGAAGCTTGAATTTTAATACCTGACATATTTGGCACTCGGAAGATGAGCCGCTGCTACAGTTGTCTGGTAGTGGCTTTCTCCACTCTTCCCTTGTAGATGTCAAAAGATAGCTAATGGCTGAATAGGTTCTTGACTTCCCGCTATCCCATGTGTATGGAGGCCCTTAATTTAAAGTCCGTCTACCATCTGTTCACAAAACCAAAATGATAATCTCCTTATATGTTGTGTACTGTCATTCTACTTCATAGTAAATGGTGAACAGAATAGTTGTCTAACTCTACCGGAAAGCGAAGCAGACTATGCTTTCCTGTACAAAGGGCCATTAATTAGAAATGTGAACCATGGGGTATATGTTTCTTTATGGTGGCTGACTATGGTGCACTGATGCCCCGGCATCCATCTCGACTGTGCACACTGTTGGGCACATACATCCTGAGTGTATACGCATGACAATGTGGACACATAGTGTAGATTTAGCCTTAGTCAGATTCCAATGTAATGTAACAGAAGATAGTATTCTTGTAAATTGGGGCCCTGACTGTGTGACCTCTCTATAGTACATGACAATGGGCTATCTAAAAAGTATAACTTCTTGTAACATCGGCATAATACACTTATTAACATTGAAATTGCAGCATCAAGAAAGATAACTCTTGGAATTATAGAAATCACAGGATGGATAGACATGTTAATGATATGCAAATGGTAAAAAAAATGGAAACCAAATTACCAAACATCTAGATTTATTTAGTATTGCATATGACCGTCACGCGCTTATATACACTCACCTATCGAGGTGTTGTTGTCATGTGTTTATCATTTGCTAATCATTAACAAGTCTACTAATCCTGCGATTTCCATACCGCCATGACTTTCCCTCTTGCTGTTTCCAATATTAATATTCAGTAATTATTTTTTCCTTACCCTCAAAGTGCCTTGACCCTTCCCTTTTGCAGTGACTACAAAGTCTCCAAGTTGACTTGTCTGCAAGGTAAAAGATTAAGTCAAGAGAGTCCAGTTATGTTTTTCTTTAACTCAACACCAGTAAGGCCTCAGTTAGTACTGACCCTACCGTAGCTTTGGTTTCTTACCTGTTCTGATCGGGCCAACAAGGCATTATTCAGATTAAGACGAATAGTTGTACTTTGGGATCTCCCGGGGAGCTTGAAAGAAACATCCATGTCCAAGTCTTTAAAACTCGGTACATCTGCCTGATACTGAGCAAGAGCTTCGAACTGCAGCATAGTAGACTGAAATGCAAGAGTTAGAGAAAAACGTAGACTTGGTCAATATACCACCCATAATATCCAACATACTGAAGAAGTTTAATTAATCAGCAGCAGTTTTTATTTTCTTGTGGACTGTCAGAAGATGCTAGAAACCCCATTAAAAATAAACCAATCTACAGTCCTACTCCTGTTCATTGCTTGGTTAATGACCTGAGACAGTCATAGCTAATGCAGTTAGTTCCTGACTTACAAACACCTGACCTATGTATTACCCATAGTTAGGAATGTAAAATGTAAAAAAGACCAATACTAACCTAATCACTCACTTCTCTGGCCACCCTGCTGCTGACCATCTGGACTACTTTTTTTCACCATCGTGGGCCACATCTCTGGCCTCTTCACCATATACCATGATTTCCAGGATTCATAGGTCATTGCTCATCATAAGATCATGGCACATATTTTGATATCAAAACCTTGGGATATTACAACATGCCATGACCCTTGAGACCTAGACACAGCTGGTAGTCCTTGTATGACAAAGAGACCAAAGATGCGGCATGCAACGGGTTGAAAGGAGAGGACCGGACAGCAGGGAGCAAGTAGTGAGGCATCTGAAGAGTTCAGTGATGAGGTGAGTATTAGGGTTTTTTGTTTGTTTTTTCCTTGCCCTAATCCAACTTATTTATAACCCTTAAAACAGGCTGCCATGAGAGGTGGTGAGTTCTCCTTCAATGGAAGTCTTCAAACAGAGGCTAGACAGACATCTGTCTGAGATGCTTCAGTAAATCCTGCATTGAGCAGAGGGCTGGACACGATAACCCTGGAGGTCCCTTCCAACTGTAGCATTCTATTCACAAACAAACCTACAGAACCTATCAAGTTTGTAACCATAGGACTGCCTGTCGTGCATCCCATCATTTCTTTCTACATTATTACTCATGTGCTGCATCAGAGCATTGAGTTCCCGGTACAGGACAACTCATTGACCTGGAAAATTGGACTTAGTTTGACTGGTAGACACAGTACTGTTCTCACTTTTAAGCACATTTCCTTACTTTTACTCTTGGCTCAAATTATCCAAAAATATGTGTCTCAGGATTTAACAAGTTATATAATTAAACATGATTTTGTGATATTCTGTCAGGAGATGAATTTATGCCCGGTCCATCACTACCAATTAGTTGTGATGTTATGTGAAAGAATTTGTTAAGACATATAAAACCTTAAAGTGTACAGGCACAGTACATATCATTTCAGGTAACTTTTCAGAATAGGCTGTCCTGTGCGTGTACAGTCATGGCCAAAAGTTTTGAGAATGACACAA
>VIAB01006605.1:76309-88581 GCA_009801035.1 Oophaga pumilio
CTAAACAATTTTTGCATAATAATTTGGAACACAGTGTAGTTAGGTGTAATAGGTAAAAAAGTGGCATGTTGTCTCCTTTACATAGATCATATATTGTCTCTGAACATATTATTTATGGCTATAAGTTTTGTAATGGTTTTGATCCAGTAGTCCCCAACTTTTGAGTTAGAAGTCAGATGTCAAATGTCTTGGGTAGCAGAGATAATGTCAAAAGGAAAGGTAAGCTGAAGGGAAAAAAGTAATAGATAAAAAAGAAAGGACAATAAAGAAGCCTGTAAAGGTACACTCTAGGCAGTAACCTGGCAGATATTAATTGGGCTTTCATATAGAGGCTTTGCTCAAGCCACTCTGATTGGCAGGTCACAGAGGAACCATGGTGTTAGGGGCCTGCGGAACGCACCTAATAGATATTAAGGAGAGGTGCGTTCGCAGCCCGGGGTCCACCGTGCAGGCAGAGCCTGCTGCTAGTAAGATGGCACTGATAGGCAAAATGACCGAACTCTGTTATCCCGCAGAGTCGCAGATATGAACTCCGTAGCACTAAATGGCTATATGAGCGAACTCTGTTATTCCACAGAGTCGCATATAATAACGCCGTAGCACTATATGGCGATATGAGCGAACTCTGTTATTCCACAGAGTCGCATATAATAACGCCGTAGCACTATATGTCGATATAAGCGAACTCTGTTACTTCACAGAACCGCTGTGGTAAAGGCTGTGTCCTGTTAGCCTCACAGGAGACACAGAAGACTGCTAGGCGGATCGCAGTCTGTGGTCATGCAATCATAAAGCAAGCAACAAACTCCTCACCGGAGGTGCCGGTATTCTAGTGGCGTCTTTCAGCCAAGCCCTGAACACGGGCATACAAAACTCCTCACCTGAGGTGCCGGTATTTTAGTGGCGTTTTTCAGCCGAGACCTAACCACATGCATACATGACCACACTGGCGCAAAGCACGTAACAGGTTTGATACTAGCGCACGGCCGTGCGGTCCTGCAAACCTTTTATAGTAGCCATGGCTACAGGATCTTCCAGAAAGGACCAATGGGAAACTGCTCTAGAACACAAACAGCTTCAGGACCTTCCTGGAGGACCAATGGGAGTCGCTGCTGTAGCCGAGCATGTGACCCCTGATCTCCAATGGGAGTTCTTGCCCTGGGCATGCTCAGAAGGAGAAACAGAGGACTTAGTCCCAGTGCTGCCTGCTCCAGCACTGGTTACAATAGAGGAACCAGGAGAGGCAGCAGCAAGCCTCTCACAGTATTAAACAGGGCACAACGCTGATGTCTCTGCTGAGACAGATGGGGGACCATAGCGGGAATGGCTCGAGATTCCCCTTGTGCAGCAGTGGGAACTCGATCCCTAACACATGGTCTAAACATTCATCCTTTAACTTCAGTCTTCAATCTTTAACTGCCAACACAAGAATCTGGACTCATGCGGGGCCCTCTGGGTTACATCCACGGAGTGGCTGCTGGCTGAAGCAGTGAGCTTGCAGAAACAGATTTGTCAAGGTTGGTCGTTACCAGAAGGTTAAAGTCAAGGACACAATTGTGAGACAGTTGGATTATAAGAAAATTGAGCCAAGTTGGGATTATTAAACACCAGAAGATTCAGGATACAAGGGCTAGACAATGCAATAGACCAGGGTGGTCACAGACTATAACTGGCAATTATTAGTAGCTGCTGGGTGTTTAGATATAAAGTGTTGCCTCACACAACACTCGCAGCAAGGAGTTAAATAGGTGCACAACTCTAAGTTATTAATCCACATTCTTTCCCTGTGGACAGTAGGAAAAGTCCCAGAAATCACTGAACAAAACTGCTCTTCTATTATGGATACGTCATATCATATAGATCATGTCGCAATTAAGTGACATATAGATCAAGAGTGTCACTCATATTTCAGTAAAACACAAATACTTTATTTCACAAATATAAAATTAGACAAACATGACATAAAAGGGTTGCCTCAAACCAAACATCACCTAAGCAGGGAGAACAGCTGTAGCTGCAGGGAATTAATTAGCCATACTCAACATTTCTAAATCACATTGTGCATTTGTCAAAATTCATCCAGATAACTTGTTCTGAAACTATTGTTGTTATCACCAGGGTAAAGACTTCAATTATTTACAAAAACTGCAATACAATGTTTTAAAGGGTCTCGATACAGTTGAACAAAATAGGGACTGAATTATTCCCTAGCTCATAAAGGCAATCCTTTCCCCTTTCTTGTTGTTACACCATAACCAAATGGCTATATGAGCAGACCAAATTATATGCAGGTCAAGAACAAACCAGACTATAAAAAATATATGATTTCCAGTGTTTGCTAAAGTGCCTGGTGCAAAGATATATTTACATCCAATTTGATGCATTAACCTATGTGTCCAAATCTAGTCTAACAGGTATGATGGCATCAGTATTCAATCACATAGTGCAGCACATGTTGTACATATTACATCAGTACTCAGTCCTAGAGAGTACACAAATTCACAAATTTACCCAAATTCATACAGTATGTCCCTAATGGACGTTAAAACAACTACAAATGCATGAATAGTACTGACAGGTACATATTACCTAAATTCGTGCTGCAAAAAATGTAAACGCCAAATGGCACGCCATCTCTCCGCACCCTGACGCGCGTTTCGCCTGTGCTTCTTCCTTCTTCACCCCCCCCTAGGAAGAAGCACGGGCCAATCACTGGCTGAGGGAGGTGATTACTCAATCAGTGATTGGCTTATCCAGCATTTTCTACGTGTCCATAAAATATTATAAATTCAGCCTGTTGCATTGTTACTTACCAAGCATTGTGTTCGATTGAACAAAAAATTGATTGGCAATAACTATGGTATATTTAATAATAATAAATAATCTTTATTTTTATATAGCGCTAACATATTCGCAGCGCTTTACAGTTTGCACACATTATCGTTGCTGTCCCCGATGGAGCTCACAATCTAGATTTCCTATCAGTATGTCTTTGAAATGTGGGAGGAAACTGGAGAACCCGGAGGAAACCCACGCAAACACGGGGAGAACATACAAACTCCTTGCAGATGTTATCCTTGGTGGGATTCAAACCCAGGACTCCAGCGCTGCAATGCTATCCACTGAGCCACCGTGCTGCCCTGCCTATTTACAAAAGATTTGAACAGTTCTCCATCTCCCCAGACTGTAAAATAGGAAAACATAAAATAATACTTATACAATTAAACCCAATAAAGAATTTTCTTACCGTCCCCATACAGGTATCTGCCACATCAATCCAAATAGAGTCAGCCACAATTTCCCGGTCTGCCGCAGTTGTCACTGTATAGTACGCTAAAATGCGGAATGATGGGATAAATTCTTCTGTTATTGGTAGTAACATAGTCACAAGAGCCTGGCCAACCTCTCTTGATTGTGTCCCCACTTTCATTACTCTTCCTTTGTTCATTATCTAAAGAAAAAAAAGATCAATATCCAAGAAAAGTAACTCAATACTATGACCTTTGTTGACTACATCGCATGAAGAGGCTACCTACAAAACACTTAAGTACAACTTATTATCCACCCTATTAATTCACATTAATGGTAATTTTTTTTCTAGGTTTAGAGATCATGCCAATGGCTAGATCCATGTTGTGCAGATGCTAAACGTAACACTAAAAATAAAAATCTATGGGCCGATACTAGGAAGGATTTTATGTCACAACATTAGTAGGCCTTCAAAACAACTGGGACATGTCTACAAGGCCATCAATATCTGATTGGTGGGGGTGCATCAACCGGCATCTCCACCGGTCAGCTTCCGGTGGAGGATGGAAGTTCTTGGATGCTACCGAAACAGCAGCTCTGTCATTTCTATGGAGGCTGTGGCTGAGTACTGTAGATCCCCCAAAAAATGGGGAAGATCTGCAGTACCTGGCTTAAGCCATTATAGTTTGGACGGACCTGCTGTTCTGGCAGCATCGTAGAACCTCTAGCCGACGCTGGTATCAGCTGATTTGCAAGGGTTGGTATTCACCTCCTCCGATCAGATATTTTTTGGCCTATCCTTAGGATAGGTCATCAATACAAAAAATAATGACCAACCCCTTTTTATAAAATGACTTCCAAACTGGCTAGATAGATCGACTGTCTCTATGGAGGACATGACATGTACATTTACATACATATTATGAATAGAGAAGTTAAGTATTTAGCTTGCAATTCTAAACTTTCAGTGAGGTGACATAATAATGGAATTACACAGTAGCTGTCCTGTTCTACCATAGTTTACAGAAGATCATTGTGTGTCCCAAAAGCAGGATACCCTGCGATTATCTAATTATTGGAGTCCTGTTCTAACAAAAGCTAAATGTAGAAATCAGATAACCACTTTATTGAAGATTCCCAATAAAATTATTGAAGTACAATGTGAATATAATAACAGAATGAAATCTAATCATGTGAATGTGCCATACTCTAAGTGCAATAGTCAAAGCCTAATCATAAAAATCTAGATATTTATAAGGTTTAGGTCTACCATATGACAAAGTAATAAAACAAGGTACCACATAGTTGTATTGCTTGATCTGGTTTTGAACAGAGGCGTCATTGTTCCGGATAATGAAATTGATAGCCACATTTTCTCCTAATTTCACTTCTCCTCCAGCGACACTGAGATGTAGGTAATTGCCACCAATTGGTTTGTATGAGGAGGCCACCATGGTAGCAGAAGCTTGTTGGTCCTGAATTAATTTTAAATCAGTTGTGGATACCTAGAAGCAAAATAATAATAAAAAAAAGTCTTTGTAAAAAATAATATTCATATTTGGTCCATGTTAGTTACCTTACAAGTACCCTCTCATCATAACATTGTGCCAAATCAGTCATATGTTATATCTGATAAGGTATCCAGTGATGCTCCATTGAGCCTTCAAAATTGATGGAAATCTTGACCGAAAGTCAGAATAAAGATATGAACAGAGCCTGAATATACATCACCAAGTCAATATTACACCCCAATAGTCTTTCTTTTCATTAATCGCTGTACTAAAATGTAGTTTATATTAATCAAACATGTATTGCTTTATTAGTTTCTTCCATATAGCAAAATTATGATTATTACTGTAATCTGCAGAAGACTTTGGTCTGAGCGAGTATTCAGGGTCAGACGAACGGTTCCATCTTCCTGAGTTGTTCCTTTCACATTTCCTGGTTCTGCTACAACTGGGACACGATGAGCCGGAGACCCGTCAGGATTAGTTACAAACACCTAGGATGGATAAAGACAAAAATGAGTCTTCCTTTAAAAAAAAAATTGGGATTGAAAATGCACATCATCTGGGCTCATCAAGCCTCAGCATTGTATTTTACATTGATAAACTAATCTACCAAAATACAAATGCAGTAATTTGCTCAACTTTGACCAGAAAGGTGATTTGCACGCATCTCATGTTTTAGATTCTTTCTAGAAACCAGAATATAATAAATGTAGGGGATAAAAAAATAATAATAATACTCACCACTCCTCACTCTTAACTTATCTGAGCAGTTGAAGACTTGGTCATACTGGTTTAGTCTTCATTCAAAGGACCATCAAATCTTTGGGACTTCAAACCCTCACAAGACTTTGCGAATTTGCAGCTTGACACATGATGATGACATGTAAAGCCTAAAGCTTAGTGTTCAGGTGTCATATGATGTTTTAACATGTGTCGGGCTGCATCATCCTGATGTTATGAAGCCTAGTGGCCAACAAAGTTGTTGAAAATTTGACGGGACACTTGAAATAATTTGGGGTCCTGTGAATAAATACTGGACCACCATGACCGAGCATGGACTAAGTATGGTCCGGGGAATGGGAAGTATTAATTTTTAAAATGTAATAACTTTATTGGCCCTTTTAAATCCAGCAAAATAGCATCCTGCAAGACACAATTTTGCTGGATTTGCGCAATTCAAATCTCAAAAAGATTGGATTCTAACAAAGCAAAATTATTTGAGGAAGTTTAGCCCAATTTGATTGGCTTCATGTCTAATATTTTGTAATCCTTTGACTATACTGAATGGGGCTTCTCTTGATGCTTTCAAATGTTATTTGTCATTTATTTACTACTTTTTTTGTTTAAGGCAGATGATGGTGTTAGATTAAAAAAATGTAATATAAAAGCAATTTAATAATACAATTTAATCTATCTAATCAATGCACTTACCATAAGATCGAAAGGCATTCCAGGCTTAAAATACTTGGATGTTTTTGTATAGAGAATTTTAAATGGAGATGTCACAATATGAATATTTTCCAGTTCGGATTCCACCAAATCACTGCCTGTAAGAGAAGTAGTGGTAAATTTGTAAGATAGTAGATCATAATTAGGGACAGCTTTCCAGCATGAAATGTTAGAAATTGCTTTTATGGAGAGGGAATGCTCTAATGCGCTAAGATGGTTCTAGATAGCCAATGACGTGCCAATTGGAGCTCAATTTTGAAAATGAGGCACCTTATTGCTCCACCTAAACTGACATCATGAAACCATTTGTGGTTTTATTTAGGAAATGTAGAGCAGTATTACTTGAGCACTTCATACTAAAATAAGTTTAGACAAAACCTAAAAGCAATAAAAAAAAGCATGAATGTATGGTCAAAAGCCTTCCTAATTCCCCTTCTGGACCTAATTTTCTGGACAAACAAAAAGTTTACCAGCTTCCATAAAAAGAGCAGAAAAGCTTTCATGGAAACCCATAGTGTCACCCTGTATCGGCCTACACAGAATCTTTTATCAAGTGAAGCCGATGGTTTCTGTGTGGATTTCCATTAAAGCTTTTCTCCACTTTTATGGATGTTGGATAACTTTTTTGCTTGACTTGAGCACTGCATGCTACTGTTATATTGGTACTGTATGAGTCAGTTATGTATTCAATGTATGACATTTTTATATTAGCATCACAAAGCAGGATTGTGTGTGTATTACATAGTTATAATATTATGTTGATATCATTTCGACTCCACGGGCATTTTTCGCTGACTCATAAATTGTATTGGCCCTCGTCATCAAAAAATGGACATGTGAAGATCACCATAGGTTATAAAGGGAATGTGTGGTATCGGTGAAAAAAACGGATGCCACACATACCTGAAACACGTACATGTGAAGGGGGCCTAATGTGAACATTTCAGAGGGAAGTCATTAGAACACTCCCGATGGCAGATTTTCAGTTTTTTTAAAAGCATTTTCCGTGCATATCAAGTTCGATCATTTTAGTGGATTTAGTCTGCATAAATAGAAGAATACAGTCATTTTTGTCTTTCTTACCTGAATCGGTAATGACAGTAACTGACACATATAAACTGTATTGTGTCATGTCGTTCTCATTTTGAAAATTCTTTGCCAAATCTTGTCTTTTTAAAATGGCAAAACCCTCACCATCGCTGATCTAGATGAGAGATAAAACCACAAAAAGTCAACTTTGTATACGTTCTTTCTAACTTGCTAAAGAGGTTCATTCACAAAGGCATCCCCTTCATATCACCTTTTGGACCATAAGCATGTTCAACAGAGAACCATAGTGGAAATGAAGCCCATTCCTGGGGGACTTTAATGAAGGACTTTAATGGCCACTATGTAAAGCTATTTATCTGCTTGAGTTTAGCCTTCTATGGGCTTGGAAACAGAGAGTTGCTCTGTTAGAACACCTTTGTAGACGAGAAGCATTAATGTATTACATGTATAGTCATTTGTCTGGGATAGTAACTACATACAATATACAGTATACAGCTGACCTCGGCTTCCTCGACTCAGGACCTTGCTTTATAAGACAAAATAAAGGGCTACTTCTACTCTGGTGGAACTTGAGCAGTCCATAAATTACATAGAAAGCCACTCATCTGGGTGGCCACTATGAAATGCAATTTTTCAAGCATGCCACAACTTTTTCAGGTAAAATTAGCTTGTGACAACACAGCATTTAATATAATTATCCAGACTGGAAGCCAAGAGGCATAGACTGTTATCTTTATGCTGATGCTTCTTGTAGGTTGAATTGATATTTGTAAATTGATGAATGATTGTTATTTACCTCTTAGCTCATCAGCTCCTTCAGCTTATTGTCTGCTATCTTTGCAAAACCGTGGTGCAGGGTCATTGAACAATGGATGTTTGCTTAACATATTTAATGACCATTGTGTGGGTCTTGTGGCTTGTTGACTTGCAAAGCAGAGGAGGAAAAACTATGCAAATTGATTAAATAATTAAACAATGTCAATTAATCTCTTCCCTCCTTTCCCTTGACCAGTGGCCTGTGAAAATTATGAATGGACCAGCATAACCAAGTGGGGATCCATGAGAGCAAGTTCAACAGAATTGCATCTGCATCCTTTAGTGTTAATTCACTTTCAACACACTGGAGAACATCATTTACAATAGTTCACAACCTCCTTTCCCCGAAACATGTTTTGCCATTAGGCACAATGTCCACATAGCTTCTTACTGGGATTAACATAGCTTGTGAAAATAGACTGATCCAGCCCAGCCAAGAGAACAGCTGCATGGAGAAGGTGTACAGCATCGTCTGCAGCTTCTAACTGTGCTATCAGTTTTAGCATACCCATGAGATTAATTTGCTATTAAAATAAAATGGTAAAGGTTCACAACCTCCTCTTCCCAACATGTTTCGCCATTAGGCACAACATTCTCATGGATTTTGAAGCTAATGCTGCAAAATGAGACAATGAGTAATCTCTTGTGACATAGTAGATAAGGGCAAATAACAGCAAAGCACACAGACATGCATGGTATACACAACTGTGCAAACGATTTTTGCCTAATAATACTAAATTGTACATTACTTGGTGAGTAATAAAGAAATGTGAATATCTGTCAGCTGTTTCACCCTTCTTCTCCGCTAGATTTCTAAAACTTAACATGGAAAAAACAGAATTCATCATCTTTCCCCATCCCACTCGACTCCCCAAACATACCTGTCCATTAAAGTAAATGGCTGTTCACTCTCCCCAGTCCCACAAGCTTGCTGTCTCGAGGTAATCCTTGACTCTGATCTCTTCTTCAAACCCTTTCCATTTCCTGACAACTTCAACTCAAAAACATCTCCCGAATCCATACATTCCTCAACCTAGAATCTGCAAAAACTTTAGTGCATGCCCTCATCATCTCCCGCCTTGACTCCTGCAACCTCCTGCTCTGTGGCCTCTCCTCTAAAACTCTCATGCCCCTCCAATCTATCCTAAACTCTGCTGCCCGACTAATTCACCTATGTCCCCCGCTATTCCACGGCCTCTCCTTTCTGTGAATCCCTTCACTGGCTCCCCATTACCCAAAGACTCCAGTTCAAAACCCTAACCATAGTATACAAAACCATCCACAACCTGTCTCCATACATCTGTGACCTTGTCTCCCAGTACCCATCAGCACGCCACCTCCAATCCTCACAAGATCTCATTCTCTACTCTCCTCTTAGCTCCTCTTCCCATAATCGCATACAAGATTTCTCCCATGCATCCCTCCTACTCTGGAACTCTCTAGACCAACATTTCAGACTCTCACCTACCGTGGAAACCTTCAAAAGGAACATGAAGACCTAGCTCTTACGACAAGCCTAGAACCTGCAGTAACCACTGATCTACCAAACTGCTGCACGACCAGCTCTGCCCTCACCTACTTTATCCTCAACCAGCCCTTGTAGATTGTGAGCCCTCGCAGGCAGGGTCCTCTCTCCTCCTTTACCAGTTGTGATTTGTATTGTTTCAGATTATTGTACTTGTTTTTATTATGTACACTATACCCCTTTTCACATGTAAAGCGCCATGGAATAAATGGCGCTAGAATAATAAATAATAATACTAATATTCAGAAACCTTAAAACTAATAAATTTGCAAAGCAATTTATTACAAATCTTTATAACTGAAAATCCACAGTGAGTTCCCCAACTTCCATTACTCTTGTCCAAAAAGATAAGAGTTTCAGTAAGATAAAGAATAGGATCCAATGACGAAGATACGTGTTGTCTCAATTATATCTCTTGAGGACTTCCATAAAGTTTGGGGTAGAGACAAATAAGAGGGGCCATCCACAGCATTTAATAAATGTAGACTTCACATAATTTGAAGACCTTAGTTATTTTTCTTGGAGTGATATTGTAGGGTTGAAAGACATCAAATTAAATAAAAATCTACAGTAGCTGTGATGTGTGCCAAAGGTAATGGCAGGAATCGAAAAATCTCAGTCCCATGTTGAAAAGCAATTAGAAAGTTTCTTTAGAAATGTGGTTGAAGCAAAAAAGAGTCAAATAGGGAAATATAGAAATCAATGAATATGTGCAGCTATAACATCTCCCATGAAATGTAATGCAAAATCTGATGACCATCTTAAGGCTTTTAAGGGGTTTTGTCAGAAGGGTCCTCCTTACACTCCATTGGCCAATTAACACATAGATAAATTTTAATAAATCCAAGGATTATTTTAGGAAAGAGTAACGTACTCTTCTCAAACTTATAACCAAGTCATCATTTCCCCACCATGCTTCACTGTTGGGATGGTGATCTTGTGGTTGTTCTCATGCTTCTTATTTCTCCAAACACGGCGATTAAAGATGATACAAAAAGTTCTATTTTGGGCTCATCTGACCACATGACCTTCTCCCATGCCTCCTCTGGATCATCCACAATGTCATTTGTCGAACTTAAAATGGGACTGGTTATGTGCTGCCGAGAGCAGGGGGACCTTGCGTGCCCGGCAGGATTTTAATCTATCAAGGCATAGTGCGTTACAAATGGTGATGTTTGTGACCGTGGTTTCAGCTCTCTTCAGGTCATTGACCAGGTACTCCTTTGTAGTTCTGGGCTGATTTCTGACCTTTCTCAGAATGATCCTTACCCCACAAGGTGAAATCTTGCATGGATCCCAGAACTATGAAAATTGACAATCATCTTGTGCGTCTTCCATTTTCTAACAGTTGTTGCCATCTCACCAAGCTGCTTGCTTATTTTCCTGTAGCCTGTTCCTACCTTGTGCAGGGCTGCAATTTTGACCCTAATGTTCTTAGACAGCTCTTTGGTCTTGGACATGGTGGAGAGGTTGGAGTGTGATTGAGTGTGTGGACAGGTGTATTTTATACAGGTAACGAGTTCAAACAGAAGCAATTAATACAGCTAATGAGTGCAGAGTAGGAGGGCTTTTTAAAGAAAAATTAACAGGTCTGTGAGAGCCAGAATTCTTGCTGGTTGGTCGGTTATCAAATACTTATTTCATGCAATAAGATGCAATTTAAATATGTAAAAATCTAAAAATCAAGGCTACATTCTTTGTAGGTGGGAAAACTTTTAAAATCGGCAGTGTATCAAATACTTATTTTTCCAACTGCATCTTTGGAATGGAGGGGCACCAACAAAAAAGAAAAACTGTTCCAGATCCAGTGGATCATCGGCAATTGGAGGAGGTTTTCAGTTTAAATAAAAAGTAGTAAAGCAAAAAAAAAAGCTAAAGGTCCTCTTAAATTTAAATTTAATGAGATTGAATAAAGGAAAGCTTTTTTTTCTGGAAGCTGAACCACTCTTGTCAATGGTCTGTGTGTGGTATTACACTTTAACTTCATTCACTTAAAGATTCAGTCTCAGTCAAAGTCCATGGATAAGAGTGGTGGCGATGCCAGAAAAGCAAAATGCCTTCTCAGACAGCCCTTTAAATTATTCTAAAATGATAATTAAAAAAAAATAGTAGCAACATATTTATATAACTTTTTAGTTACAGATGGAAAAAAAATCATTACCGAAACACTCCTTAAGGTATCTGGCAGACTTTTCTTCTCGTTGTCTCTTTTGACTCCAAAGATCACAAAGGCCTTTCCATTTACAGGTTTACCATAGAGATAACTGGCAAGATACAACATAGCAATGTTTTACATTAAGACCTTATACATTATTAAACGGGTTGTTCGGTCCAAATTGGTAAGTCTGCAGTCATTCTGTGAGACTGCAGACTTATGAATCCTACCCACTGTACACTGTGGGGATTCGCCGGTTTCTGAGGCGTGACTGGAGGGCATGAATGAGTTATACATACTCCAAGCCAGGGCCTATCTTGTGGGAGTGGCCTCACGTCATACACTTGTATGGGGCAAGGCCGCTCCCACTGTCCGGGAGTATGAGTAACTCATACATACCCTCCAGTTCCAGCTCAGAAATCGGCGAATCCCCGTAGCGCACAGTAATTGCGCTGGGGGGATTCATAAGTATGTAGTGTTAGGGTTCGAGTTCCCAGTGCTGCACAAGGGGAATCTC
>VIAB01006606.1:52825-67151 GCA_009801035.1 Oophaga pumilio
CACCCCACAGCACCCATGTCCCCACAACTCCAGGTCGCTCCACCTCAAAGCACCCTTGTCCCCACAACTCCAGGTCGCTCCACCCCACAACACCCATGTCCCCACGACTCCGGGTCGCTCCACCCCACAGCACCTATGTCCCCACGACTCTGGGCCATGCCACCCCACAGAACTCATATCCCCATGACTCCAGGCCGCTCCGCCCCACAACACTCATGTCCCCATGACTCCAGGCCGCTCCGCCTCACAACACTTATGTCCCCATGACTTCAGGTCACGTCGCCCACAGCTCCCATGTCCCCACGACTCCAGGCCGCTCCGCCCCACAGGCACAATACCACAGCACCCATGGCTGCCACACAGCACCAACACCAGGGTATGGATGTACTACGCTCACCGTCCACATCTCTCAGAACGTGAAGTGAGGGGCTCGGAGGCAGAACCCCTCGTGCAGTCTCCTGATAATTTATTAACACTGAGGCCAAATAAAACAGAATGAGAGGGCGCCACGTGGTACAAGCGGATAGCGGTGCAGGGAGCGAGTGCTGCCGTGTGAGCTTACAATCTAATGGCTTCATCGTGTCCCCGTAGATGGATGAATCGCCTCGGCCTCGCTGCCATCGGGTACACGCCAGATGAAAAGGACATCAGACCCAATGAAGGTAAAATAATCCTTTACCCCTCGTTCCAGAAATGTCCGTGCTCGTCACGGACTACGGACACGTCTACCACCGATGCCCCCGGAGCCGTCGCTGCAGATTCTGACGCTCGCGTCTCCTCAGACGCGTCTATAACAGCGGGAAGCAGCGCAGTCATTACTGTGAAGTCATTTAGCCGGGGGGCAACCTTTGGCCACTGTTTAGCCCCCACCCGTCTCTTGGAATTGTTACAATGTGGCCCTCCGACCTGAAGAGCGCGCGCGGTTCTGCTTTACTGTGGATTATCACCAAATTTCACAATACGAACTGTATACATTATTAAATGGACATCTTGGCCCTGATGGGGCTGGAATACTTACTTTGAAAGACCATGTGATAATGGTTGAATAATCCTGATCACAAAATGGGCATTTGACAAATCACACTAGAACTCAATATTAGGGGAACCTTTAAAAAAAAGGATTAAGCAGCTCTTTTATCATGGTAAGTACACAAGCCTCTCAGGTCTAAGAAACCTATTTAATAATATAGGCAATTTCTATTCTTAAAGGGGTTTTCTACTTTTAGAAAAGTGAACCCCAAACATTTCCACTAAACTAAAATAATTGTTTGCTCCTCTCCAGTGCTATGGTCTCTGTGTTTGGCTGCAGCGGTTACGTGCACATCAGCACTGCAGCCAAACAAAGGCCCGGAACAGTGACAGGGAACCCGCAGTAAAGCAGGGGAGAGCCAACTTTTCTAATCTGGTGACCTATCAGCTTTAATATCCATCCAGTGGCGTAAAGTGTTCATCAGGAGGACTGAACACACAGTAACGCTGTCTCTGTCACTAGCAGATTACTGGAGTGAAAGTGACCAGGATGACATCGATGGATCCATGACCTTAAAGCAAGAACCTCAGACGACCGTGAGCGACAACTACCATCGCAACTCCTCAGTGAGTGCACAGGATGATGGGGGTGGTTGTGCCTTTTATCAGACATAATGGGGGGTCTCTATCATTATATCCATGTCAGGCTTCATATCGGACCCTTGGTTCTGCAGGATCTGATTTCTATCACTGCTGATACAATGTATCCAATGTGTATCCATGTGTAGTGGCTGTCTGGGCACCGCTGGGTTTTGGGTGCAGTTGCTCTAAGTTTCCAGGATGATTTCTTCTTCTTCTGGTTTTCCAGGTGAATTCCTCCAGTCCGTTTCCAGAACAGAAGCATGGACGTCACTTCTCCAGTGAATCCACCTACTCCCACTCCTCCGCTGAAGACTCCAGGCCGGACGCACTGAGCAGCACACACTCCTCCGGCTGTCGGCCCACGTTCCGGGAGCGGCGGTCCTGGCAGGATCTTATAGAAACCCCTCTGACCAGTTCAGGACTCCACTTCCTCCAGACCACCCCCCCAGACCCTGAATATGTAGCTGGACGGACGGGAATGTCCCCGGAAAGGAGAAGACAGGCGACGCTACCGGTCCAGAGGCGCCACAACCATGAACGAGATGGGCCCTTTCCACTGGCGGAATGTCCCAGGGGCCACACGGTGCACACCAGGACGCAAAAACAGCGCAGCCAAAGTCTGCCCAGAAACCGGGACACCAGAGGGAAAAACCGTAACAAGAACGCGGACCTGTTAGAGGAGAAGCCCGAGGAGGAGCAGCTGAAGAGGAAGCACAGCAGCTCCAGCAAAGAAGGTGAAGAACAGCAACCAGCGTATACGGCCGCCGCTACAGGGCGTACGGCAAAGGCCTGGGAGCGTGTCACCGGGTGACACTGGAGCACCGGCTCGTCATATCATATGGGATTATCCATCATGTGGCTTATAAAAGGGCAGGGCTGGTGGTATTTATACTTCCTATATCAAGAAGACCTAAGACCAGACCCCAAAATTAACTGAAGACCCCAGACTAGACCTACTAAAGTTACAAAGACCCCAGAGCCTTTATAATATCAGAACCTTTTAATATATTCAGACTCCAAACGGAGACTAATATTAATATCAGACCCCAGACTAGACTGCAGACCCCTCCTTGCTCGCACTGCTGGTCCTGGACCTGGACAATGACCGGTGTCAGAAACAGCGCCGAGTAAGAGTGAGGAGTCAGGAGCGTACACAGGCCGCTATAGGTGGGAGGATTCATATTTTTTTGTACAGGGGTCCATGCTGCATCCCTTTCCCAAGACAATTGGGTACAAAATATGTACACAGGGCTCCCAATAAAACCAGACAAGGTGAACCTTCTCCTGTAGAATCCAGTCCTAGAACAAGTGGCGGCGGTGATACATTTGTATCATACGGACCAGACTCCAGGGCTGCACAATGTGTCATTAATGCCCTCGTTCTCACGTCTTGCGATATCGTGAGCTCTCAGGCCGTGTAACCTCCTCACGTTCTCGTCTCTGCCCTAGAGAACAAGAAAGAGACGTGGTGCAGCACGGACGGACTGCAGGAGCTGTACAAGATGCTGGAGCAGGCCAGTCTGTCGGCCTTCGGGGAGCAGAGACTGTCCACCAAGCAGGAGTTCAGGAGGTCCTTCATAAAGAGGAGCAACGACCCCGTCCTCAACGAGAAGCTGCACCGCATCCGAGTCCTGAAGAGCACCTTAAAGGTAAGAAACCCTCAAATGACCCCTCAGGTCACCCACGACGAGACCCTAGAGAGCAGCTGCATCTAAACTGTATCCATCTCCCAGCAGCATCACATCCAATATTGAAAATCCTCACGCACTCTGCGATTTGTTAGGTTGGTTTCATGCTTGCTGATATTGCTGGTACTGGAGACACCAGTGTCCGTGTGTGTAATACTTGTGGCACAAGTGTGGCAACCGTGTGCCGCATTGGCACCACATGTAGAGGCATCTGAGAAACAGTGGTACACTTTGCGCTGTTCCCCGACACCCAGTGAAGAAGACGGCTCTCATCATTCTTGCTTGCTCTGCCGGCGATACGCCTCTCCATTACTAAGCCGTGGACTTGATGTCACCTGACAATACAAAGGTGACATCAACCCCACAAATATGAACCCCACTTGCCACCGCTACAGGGCAAGTTGGAAGAGCCGGGCAAAGCGCCAGAATTGGTGCATGTAATAGATGTGCCTTTTCTGGGTGGCTGCGGGCTGCTATTTTTTACCAGCCTGAGAATACCAGCTCCCAGCTGTCTGCTTTAGCAAGGCTGGTTGTCAAAAATAGGGGGGACTCCATGCCATTTTTTTTATTACTTATTTAAATAATTAAAAAATACGGCGTGGGAACCCATCTACTCTTGATAACCAGCCTTGCTGAAGCAGAAAGCAGAGGGTTGCAGCCTGCAGCTGTCAGTTGTGCCTGGCTGGTTATCAAGAATACAGGGGAACCCTCGCTGGATTTTTTATTTATTTATAGCGCAGGCGTCGGGTGAAGAATACTCCCATCAGCCGTTCCTGCTCTCACTGTTATCAATGGCAACAGGTGTAGGCTGATGGGAGTAATAGTCCCATCAGCCGCCAGCTGCTATCGCTGTTATCAGTTGAATATATGTCTAATCATTCTCCAGTGCTCGCGCCGATCGGCGGGAGAGCAGGGGAGAATGATGAGAGCCGTCTTCAGCACCCGGCGCCGGGGAACAGCGCTTACTGTACCCCCTGCTTCTCAGGTGACGTTACGTGTCACAAGGATCACATCCCTATGTGTCATCCGTGTGTACGTGTGTGGGACGTTTTGCCGCCGTGCTGCTGATAAAAAATGGACATGTCTGCGTGTGGGTCACACGGTCCATGGAAACACACTGACATATGCACAGACCATTCACCACACATACCAGAGACACAGACGTGTGAAAGAGGCCTTACACTGTATCCGTATAAACCAGTGGTGAAACTACAACTCCCAGCCGCACAGTATGAGGACATCCTGGGAGATGTAGTGTTGCCACAGGTTGGAGATCCTGCAGTCATCCTTGTTCCCTGGTTGATACATTGTATCAGTCTGGTGCAGCCTGACACATTTGCCTACACTGACTGGATACAATTGTAGCAAGCTCTCATCTGTCAGAATCTGGACAGGGTTTCTGCCTTTTGAGGTTCTCATTCACTGACACAAGCAGAGATCTTGGAACTCGTGTCCATTACAAAAGAGCAGAACTTTTTATTACACAAGGCTTTCACTTCCTAAAGTTTCTCTCTTCCTGTTCCAGGCGAAGGAAGGCGACCTCTCCGTCATTAACTCTCTCCTCGATGACTCCACCTTGACGGCCAAGAAATTCAAAGACTGGAAGCTGAAAAACTTTGAGTTTTTTATGGATATTTGTGAGTACAGCGGAACCCTGAAACCTCAGAACGGAGCGTCCGACCCTGCTGCACCTGCTGCACCTGCGGCTCAGATCTCGCACACCCACTCCTTCATTGAGACGCACGTCTGACCGGCGGGAGCTGCGGCGTCCATGATATGTCCCCCCCAGGTGCCGCCGTGACTTGTGACCCCAGAGAAGCACTGTAATATTTGTACATAATGTAATCAATGGATTGTAAATAGATTGGATACGAGAATAGCGCCACCAGATGCCTATGACATTGCATGACCGAGCAGAATTCTTTTTTTTTTTTTTTGCGGATTCTCTTTGCTTTGCTGTATGTATCAGGGTTGGCATCCATCCTGAAATGTCAGGAGCTCCCGGATATCCAGTGAGCAGCCATTGTGTGAACTGCGCCAGCCGCAATCATGTGACCAGCGACTATCCTACATCAGTGGCGCCCAGTGCACAAAATGGCAGCATCCAGCACGTGTAGATGGGGAACCTCCACTATGAAGGCCATCGACAGGTGACAACCCCGGCCCCATTTCTTAGATATGTAGATAAGCCGTCCGCTGAGGACCCCCTATCTATGTATAGACGAGACCCCATCACATTATGAGATTTTCCTGGTCGTGTTCCCCATTATCATCCTCATTATTTCTGAATCTCCTGGGAGCAGAGGAAGAGGTTCCAGGTTGCACACTATACGGCTCAGCCCCTTAGTGCCTTACGATGTCTGTTGTGCATCCTGCAGACGGCGGTTTTCTTACATGAAAGCTTGAGATGCGAAATCGCCAAGTGACGAGGACCCAGGGATGATCCGTTTACAGGATGCTTCAGCTTAAGGTGTACTTGCAGGACGATTGCTCCCTCCACTGTGATTACTGTGCCACGAGACTGTGACTTTACGTACCACACGTCTATAGACTGGAAGCGAAACGCGTCGGGTCAGTCATATTCATGTGCATCCTACGAGTGCAACGAGAAGGGGTCCACCTATGGACTGAAAGGGAAAAGCCAAGAGTAAGTCCATTGATGTATGCGAAACGCGTCGCACTGGGAGATGGAAATCCAATACGTGCGGACAGCGAGCTTCGGATTCTTCCAGCCTCTGTAATATCTGATGATTGTGCTCGAGGTTTGTCTTACACTTTCCGGCATAGATATCACTTTCAGGGAAGCTTTCTTTTACGATTGTCGTGGTCTGGTGGGAAAGAGACAGTTCCCGCGTTTGGCTTGTGATTTGTTCTGCAGCGACGAGTGGAGGAGTGATCCGATTTATCACACGTTCTCCTCTATTGATGGTGGACACAATGTATCAGGGCCTATTAATCTGCCGATCATAACTGCCATCGCGAATGACAAGTCCAGTCCCCTGATCTTGTGCAGCGCGCGGTACAGACGTGATGGCGGAGAGTTTAGACGTCAGCGTTGGTCTTTCAGCCCCGTATGTCGCACTTCAGACCCATTAAAAGCGACAGCTCCACGTGTGATTGGATTAGGGAATTGCTAGACGTGCAGTTGTAGAATAAGTTTTCTGTTCTCCGCTCCTGATTATTCATCCACACTAATATTACGCCATCGCACGTTCCCGAGGCTCGCGGGCAGCACCGGGTCAGGTGATCACATCATGGCGTTAATGGCGGCATCGCACATAAACCGAATCTAGCGGGAAACAATTGGCCCGTCATCCAGTGATTGTTTCCAAAGTGAGAATCTCAGGAGCCCCCCAGATCCGTTCTCATTCCTTCCATTTGTTACAATATGTTCCTGGGTATTTTAGGTTATTAAAGGGGCGCTCCGCATTAGAAAATGACACATATCTAAAATAACGAGTCACTGAGTCCATTTTGCAGAACTTTAAACATGGCGGTCAGGAGCTGCTCATCTATGCTGAGCGTCACAGGTCTCCATCATGTGGCCACACCGCCCAGTATACAATGTGCTTGTCTCTCTGGGACGTGTATGGGATCACATGATCACAGCGATGCGAGAGCGCACAAATGGCGCAGTATGCAACGGGCGAGTACAAAAGGTCCCATAATCCGTAGAGATAATCAGAAATCCTCAATTATGGGACACATTTAATTCTTCATTTTTCATTCACCAAGACTTAGGTTTTCCAAAGTATCATCTGCTGGAGTAATGGATGTCGCTGTACGATGTATGTATCTAAAGGCGGAGTGTCCCTTTAAATCTGAAAGTGAATCTATGTAGCATCCATTGTAGACCTTCAGCCGAGGAATACACGTCGATTCATCCTCCTGAGCGCCCCCGAGAGGCTCCTTTGGTCCACGTCACTGTGAGTGCGGAGCCCCCCTATGCCCCTGAACAGGTCACTGTGATTCCCCCGCTGTTCTCAGGGGACTGACCCTTCCACCATCACCGACTGCGAGTCACTGTGATCGAACGTCGCTCCTACGCGGAAGCCGTCACTGATATTATTGCATGTTTGTACTTAACGGAACTGACCCCCCAAAACGTAAACCTGCCGCTCACTGAGCCCTGGGCGTAGACTGGTTCTGGGTGGAAAAAGAAGATGCGAGATCTTATAATTGGACGGGTCTGAGGTCACGGTGATAAAAATCGCTCTGACGGAGGTTCCCGCGATTAAACATTGAGCGGGTGCCATCACCAAGACGTCACCTTAAGAGGAACTCCACCTAGATCTTATAAATGTCCTTCTGGGCTGAAGCTGAATGCGAGTTCTGGAGATTCGCTCCAATGTGACCGTGAAATTCAGTTTGTTCTGAAGTTATTAGTTGTGAATTGAATGTTCCTTATTATCCAGAGTGGAAGAAACGAAGGAAGGAAGAAATCTCACCTCTCCGCTCCGCTGTCCTCAGCTCTCCGCTCCGCTGTCCTCTCTGCTCTGCTGTCCTCACCTCTCCGCTCCGCTGTCCTCTCCGCTCCGCTGTCCTCTCTGATCTGCTGTCCTCTCCGCACCGCTGTCCTGTCTGCTCCGCTGTCCTCTCCACTCCGCTGTCCTCACCTCTCAGCTCCGCTGTCCTCTCCGCTCCGCTGTCCTCACCTCTCCGCTCCACTGTCCTCTCCGCTCCGCTGTCCTCTCCGATCCGCTGTCCTCTCCGCTCCGCTGTCCTCTCTGCTCCAATGTCCTCTCCGCTCCGCTGTCCTCACCTCTCTGCTGTCCTCACCTCTCCGCTGTCCTCTCTGCTCCACTGTCCTCTCTGCTCCGCTGTCCTCTCCGCTCCGCAGTCCTCTCCGCTCCGCTGTCCTCACCACTCTGCTGTCCTCACCTCTCCGCTGTCCTCTCCGATCCGCTGTCCTCTCCACTCTGCTGTCCTCTCTGCTCTGCTGTCCTCTGCTCCGCTGTCCTCTCCGCTCCACTATCCTCTCTGCTCTGCTGTCCTCACCTCTCCACTCTGCTGTCCTCTCCGCTCTGCTGTCCTCACCTCTCCACTCTGCTGTCCTCTCCGCTCTGATGTCCTCTCCACTCTGCTGTCCTCTCTGCTCCGCTGTCCTCTCCGCTCCACTGTCCGCTCTGCTGTCCGCTCCGCTGTCCTCACCTCTCCGCCCCACTGTCCTCTCCGCTCCGCTGTCCTCTCCGCTCCGCTGTCCTTTCTGTGCACTCCTCTGCGCGGCTCGCGAGTCCACCACGTCCCCTTCAGCTCTTACAGGACCTTTAATATGTTGGACGCCATGACATCGGGTGCCTGAAAAGTAAAAAATGGAAGAGCCGAAGAGAATGAGGCATGCGTGTTATTTGGGGGGCTCCGTGGAGGACGGCACGAGGGGCTGCGGCTGCAGGACAGGTGAGCGGCCAGGTGAGGATTTTTCTTTCCTAGCTCTCTACAAAATAAGGAAAATGATCAGCCGCCATTTCACTGAATTCGCATGAAGCAAATCACAAAAACGTCAGATTTAGGAAAATGGGAATTTTTTTTTGCAAAACTCAAGGCGAATTCAACTGACAGCCTAAATGGCGGGAAGGACAATTACCACTTGTAATCCACTGATACGGTTATTTCTACATTTTAGCTGGAAATCCTCTTTATTATGTGAGCGGCCGGCGCAGCGTTACTAATCAGTGATGCTGATCCACCACGGGGGTCATTACTCCACCCGACGCCCCACGATGGGTAGTGACCAGCGCCCGCTCTGCACCGGACAAGTAATGGATGGAGGTTACCCCAAACTGGGAGGCGAGACTTTCAGCCGGGGGTCAGCGAGGACTGTAAATATCGCTTGTCGATTTGTTACCTATATAAACCTATAAATATATATATAAACACATAGATCTATATAGAGGCACATATATACCGGAATATTTTTTATAAATGAGTTACTCCGTGTCGCCGTGGGAGGAGAGTGGCGCGATGGAGGAGGGGTGAATACCGATGTACAGAATATGACGACTGGAAGCGATTATTTATTGTTCTATATGTAGGAAGATACAAAATTATATAAAAAAAAAAAAACATTTTGTTAACGAAAGAAATAATAAAAACGGTTTTTCAAAACTCAGACATTGAGACGGAGCTGCACTGAGACTTTATTCTCCTGTCCATGTCCGGATTCACGTGACTGCACCAAATCTGCAGCCGCCAGGGACGCAGCCGCCATCCGCCGGAGGCCGCGGACACATTGCGGATCTATGGGATGTATCGTCCAATCCGAGGAGAAGGCTGCGCTCTCCCCACATGGGGGCGCTCTCAGCCGTGTGATCAAGAACAGAGTCCAATGCTTCTCACAGAGGAGGGTTTGTTACAAGTGTCTCCAGTCCAGGCAATCCTCTGTGACTCTGCGCTGATACATTGTAACAGTGCTGCTGCTGTTTTTAGCTCACAGAGGATTGTCTAGGCTTCATATAGTAACACATAGTATCAAACCGAATGAAATTGTCCTCACTTGTCATTGGGAGGTGAGCGCCGCTGATGACGTTGTATTGACAGGTGTCCGGCGCGGCAGCATGGGCGCAGCCAACCGTGCAGCTGTCAATGGACGGCCATCAGCGCCGCTCACCCCCGAAGGACAAGGAGCATTATCGGAGAACACGTTTAAGTCCACACTGAATGTAAACAAGAATGATCCCAATTACTGACAGCAAGCAGAGATCTTGAAAATGGCAAAATGCTAAATTTTTCTTTATACACTGATGGACGGACATCTTTCTGGCAGAAGGCCTGAATTTTGTACATTTGTGTCATTGCCGAGTCCGCTCGGCAGATTTACAACAATAGAGATGAGAATGAGATCAGTGACCTGAAAGTGTCACGAATGAGCCCAAATCTGGGTCATTACTGAGATAGCGCAGCGCGGAGGAGACTCGTGTGACCCCCAATATGCAGGACAGTAAGGTGGGAACGTCACCACTGTGGCTGCAGTGAACGCTCCTACGGGGATAACATTACGGGTGTATAGTGACACATCTCTCACCGCTCTGTTACTCCTAGGGTTAGTCCAATCTTCGCAAATTGGTAACATTTCAGCCATTCTTGAGATGTTAACACTTTTCTTTTGTTGACAGCTCATTTCCTTGGAAACCGACCACCGCTGCTAAACAGCAGAAAATGTTCAGCGCTTACAAGCTCTTTTCTATTGAGCTTGTAAGCACTCCATTGAAGCTGTGCAGGATCGCTGTTACCGCACAAGCCGGCCATCTTCAGCACACTGAAGCATCAGAGGTCGGTCTCCTAGGCAACGAGTTGTAAACAAAAGAAAAATAACAAAATCTCAAGAAGGGCCTGCAATTGTATTGAGCAGTAAATTGCAAAAGTGATTGTTTTTACAATGTCCATCTAGGAAGAGGGAAATAACCCTTAAAGAGCCTAGAAAAGCAGGGAGATGGGAGCAGTAATGTCTGGCAGAACCAGAGCCAGCTGTAAAGGATGTGAGCACCTTCGGAGGCTTTCTTTTAAAGATTTAGGTATTTTTTTGCATTTGGATTCTATGAAATATTAATTGTCTTCTACAACCTGTATGTATAACTGTACCTAGCAGTTACCAGTGAACCTGTCAGCGAGCTCGCTCTCTGGGGTGTAACACTTATTTCTATTTCTCCCAAACTTTTCTAACCTGATTTATGACGAGCGCAGAGGAATTAAGAAGACGATAAATAAGGAACGTGCAGAAAAAAGGGACAAGAATGATAAGAATGGACGTTAGAGTTTCCCTGTGGGAAGAACTCGCTGAGCATGTTCCGGCTTTTCAGTGTCTTTTAACCAATTTGGTTTTGTTAAAACGCCAAGCGGTGGTAAGAAGTGACCGCTCCGTTCTTCTGCACTTTATAAGTCAGCGGGAAAGCTCAAAAGGTCCTCAGACATTTTTTGGAGAATTTTGAAATCATTTTTGCTTAAACGCCCACTCGAGGTTTCTTCTTTGTTGAATGAATTAAAAAAAGAAACAACAGAAAACAACAATAAAAAAACAACAGCACAAAAACAACGAGAAAACCTCCAAAACCCACCGCCGGCCAGAAGCGTTCAAGTGTTACAGAAACAACCGAGAAATGGTAGAAAAGACGCTTCAGAAAAAATCACCAGTTTTCTTCTGCTTGAAAAACTCATCAGGTTCCCCTTAGTTTAGAAGATGCCGTGTGCAGATGTGCACACACGCCAAGGGATGTACCCCACAGATGAGCTCACTGACAGATTCATGGGTAGCTCATTCTGCAGCTTGCTATGTGCAGGGACACAGGGGACGGAGAACACAAACCATATAGAATAGCTACAAATAAATTGAAAAATACCATTTTTAACCAAAAAATACCTGACGGCCATAGTGATCACCACCCAGCATGAGCTCAGCACTGTCAGCCAGCTCTGCACTTCACTATTCTGCTGTTATATCCTAGAACATACTTCAGTCACCTCCAGAGCTGCAGTCATTATTCTGCTGTTACATCATGTCTTATACTTCAGTCACGCCCAGAGCTGCAGTCACTATTCTGCTGTTACATCATGTCTTATCCTCCAGTCACCTTCAGAGCTGCAGTCATTATTCTGCTGTTACATCATGTCTTATCCTCCAGTCACCTCCAGAGCTGCTCTCGCTATTCTGCTGTTACATCATGTCTTATACTTCAGTCAAGCCCAGAGCTGCAGTCACTATTCTGCTGTTACATCATGTCTTATCCTCCAGTCACCTCCAGAGCTTCAATCACTATTCTGCTGTTACATCATGTCTTATTCTCCAGTCACCTACAGAGCTGCTCTCGCTATTCTGCTGTTACATCATGTCTTATCCTCCAGTCACCTTCAGAGCTGCAGTCATTATTCTGCTGTTACATCATGTCTTATCCTCCAGTCACCTTCAGAGCTGCAGTCATTATTCTGCTGTTACATCATGTCTTTACTTCATTCACTTCCAGAGCTGCAGTCACTATTCTGCTGTTGCATCATGTCTTAACCTCCAGTTACTTCCAGAACTGCAGTCACTATTCTGCTATTACATTGTGTCTTATACTTCAGTCACCTCCAGAGCTGCACTCACTATTCTGCTGTTACATCATGTCTTACCCTCCTGTCACCTTCAGAGCTGCAATCACTTTTCTTCTTTTACATCATTACATCATGGCCTATACTCTTCAGAGCTGCATTCACTATTCTACTGTTATATCCAAGCTTATAATTTATACAACTCCAGAGCTGCAGTCACTATTCTGCTGTATCATCTCACAGAAAAATGAATAACATGACAGAATAGTGAATGCAGCTCTGAAGGAGAAGGATGATACATGATATAACCTGGGAATGATGTGAGATTCTGTAAAGACAATGAGCCAACCTGTAGTGAAATGTGAAATTCAGAAGCAGCAGAATTATGAATGCAGCTCTGGAGTTGACTTAATGAGGAGTCAAGATGTAAGTTAGGACTGGTATAGCAGGAAGAACAGTGAAATGTGGGGTCCTGAAGCCTAGGTGTTAATAGGAAAGCAGCATAATTGTGAATGCAGCTGTGGAGGTGACTCAAGGATAAGACATGATGTATTTGACGAATTATAAATGCAGCTCTGGAAGCAAATAAAGTACAACACATGATGCTTTCTTAGGTCAGTAAAGCAAAGTATTTACAAAGCAGCTGACGTGTTCTGCGGTCCAGCCCTGATCTGACACGGTGTAACAGAACCGCCGCTCACACCGGCTGTCAATTGTGACAAAGGAACCTGACAAGTCGCGGCCTTATGAGACCCCACAATGCAGCAATGTAGCTTCCCCCAGAGTCACCCGGCCTGCAAATGCACTAACAGGCCTGCACATTAGTGAGGAGCCGGGGGCCGACTATGACAATGCATCACAGCGTGCGGAATATTGACCCTGTTCTATGGTTTGCACTTTATAAACTGTGAAGTAAAATGCGTTACGTGCGGTTTTTATTCCTTATTATTCTTATTAAACACCAAAGCACTAACCCGGCCGGAGTGCAATCCATGTACAGTGTACAGACCAGTACACACCAGTGTTCCCAGTGTAAATATCATACTCCACATTCTAGCAGCAATATCACAATGAAACCAAACTGCATCAGACTGTTGGGAAGCATTGGTGGCCTCTGTGTAATGTAGCGCTCCTCCACCAGAGGGAGCCCTTCCTGTGTACTGATCCACAATGGCAGAACTGTTACTTTGTAAACATTCAGAATAGTTTTTCATTCTTTCTTTTTGTTGGGTGATGGAGGGTTGGGAGGGCGTAATTCCGATATTGTCACGAGAGCGTGGTGTGTCTTGCGCATGTCAGGTCATAATGTTTACTTTAAGTGATGACCATGAATAACGAAGACACCACATTCACGCCATTATTGTTTCACGTCATTATTATATATTATTATTAGACTTTTTTAATCGTTGCCATGTGTACCCAATAAACTGATTAAAGGGGAACTTATGTCTTCTTTTCTTGGTAACTGGTGGTGCACAGTTTTGTCAACCATTGCTGGATTTTACTAGCATTTCAGTTTGATCATACAGATGGAGGGCAGGATCTTCATAGCAGGAAACACTTTACTTGGTTCATCGGCATGGCACATTTACCACCTTCAAAATGTAGAACATAATAGTATGTCTTACGTTGGCTCTGCGTGTTTGGCGCAGGCTCAGGAGCTGTGTATATAGCCATCATTCGCCTGTAACCGCAGAGATGGGAGCCTGAGCTGTGTATGTAGCCGCTATCCATCTGTAACAGCAGCGACTGGAGCCTGAGCTGTGTATGTAGCCGGCATACGCCTGTAACAGCAGCGACCGGAGCCTGAGCTGTGTATATAGTCGTCATCTACCTGTAACAGCAGTGACTGGAGCCTGAGCTGTGTATATAGCCGGCATCTACCTGTAACAGCAGTGACTGGAGCCTGAGCTGTGTATATGGCCAGAATCTCCATGTAACAGCAGCGACTGGAGCCTGAGTTGTGTATATAGCTGTCATCCGCCTGTAACAGCAGCTACTGGAGC
>VIAB01006607.1:87037-100857 GCA_009801035.1 Oophaga pumilio
CGGAGACGAAGGCTATGTCCCAATACATTCAGGAAAATCTGGCAGGGTTCATTAGGAAGTCAGTGTCATCTGCTGGGGCAGAAGTTTATAATGCCTGGGCGTGAAAAAAAAAAATCATATTTTTTCCACAAACATGATATTTTAGATACCAATTTATTATTTTGCCAAGAGTAAAAGGAGAAATTCGACCCCAAAAGTTCTTTTCCAATTTGTCCTGAGTATGCTGATACCCCATATGTGGGAGAAAACTACTTTATGGGCACACATCGGGGCTCGGAAGGGAAGTAGTGACGTTTTGGAATGCAGACTTTGATGGAATGGTCTGCGGGCGTCATGTCTCGTTTGGAGAGCCCCTGATGTGCCTAAACAATGGAAACCCCCACAATCACTCCATTTTGGAAACTAGACCTACCAATGAACTTATCTAGATGTGTGGGGAGAACTTTGAACCCCCAAGTGCTTCACAGAAGTTTATAACGTAGAGCCATAAAAATAAAAAAATCATATTTTTTTCCACAAAAATTATATTTTTGCTCCCAATTTTTTATTTTCACAAGGGTAAGAGAAGAAATTGGACCCAAAGAGTTATTGTGAAATTTGTCCTGAGTACGCTGATACCCCATATGTGGCGGTAAAACACTGTTTGGGCGAATGACAGAGCTCGGAAAGGAAGGGGCACCATTTGACTTTTTCAACACAGAATTGGCTGGAATTGAGATCAAACGCCATGTCACGTTTGGAGAGCCCCTGATGTGCCTAAACAGTGGAAACTCCCAAATTCTAACTCCAACCCTAACCCTAATCCCAACCCTAACCATAACCCTAACCACAAACTAATCCTGACACACCCCTAACCCTAACCGGAAAATGGAAATAAATACATTTTTTTAATTTTATTATTTTTTCTTAACTAAGGGGGTGATAAAGGGGGGTTTGATTTACTATTTATAGCGGGTTTTTAGAGCGGGTGTTTATGTTTGGCAGCTGTCACATGCTAAAAGACGCTTTTATTGCAAAAAATATTTTTTGCATCTCCACATTTTGAGAGCTATAATTTTTCCATATTTTGGCAATCAGAGTCATGTGAGGTCTTATTTTTTGCAGGACGAGTTGACGTTTTTATTGGTACCAATTTTGGGCACATGACATGATTGCTTTTTATTACGATTTTTGGGAGGCAGAATGAACAAAAGCCAGCAATTCATGAATTTATTTTGGGGGGAGCGTTTATACCACTCCGCGTGTGGTAAAATTGATAAAGTAGTTTTATTCTTCGGGTTATTACAATTATAGCGATACCTCATATGTATCTTTTTTATGTTTTGGCGCTTTTATGCAATAAAAACAATTTTATATAAAAATAATTATTTTTGCATCGCTTTATTCTACAAGCTTTAACTTTTTTATTTTTTTGCTTTATCGCGGCTCGTTTTTTGCTGGACAAGATGACATTTTCAGCGGTACAATGTTTATTTATATTCGTCTTTTTGATCGCGTGTTATTCCACTTTTTGTTCGGCTATATGATGATAAAGCATTGTTTTTTTGCCTTGCTTTTTTTTAAGGGGTTCAATAAAGGGGTTAACTAGTGGAAAATTCACTGACTGCGGTGGAAAAACCAATATATTAAAATATAACCTTTATTGCTACTACGATAAAATTTTGTGACCACCATGAACATGTGCAGTCTATCCACTATAATAATTAAGTGGATGTCAGATACATTAAATACTAGTACAAGACCAAACTAGATGGTATTTAGCTTAATGTGACGAAAACCATCTATAAAAGAGAAGGAACTAGATATCGTTCAATAGAAACTTTATGCTAGTCCTCCCCTTCCAACAAAAGGGTTAATGACAAAAAATTGTAAATCCCACTGGGTTCATCAAAGCCACTCTAACTGAGATTTATTGCACATTAGCCCAAGAAAGAAGTCAAACACCAAAATTCATTGATAGCCGTATATTTTGGGTAAGCAATTAAAGTGCTATAGTGCTATAAAGGTACTGCCACACTAAGCAATATCGCTAACGGGATCGCTAAAAAACGTCACTATTTAGCGATCCCGTTAGCGATGTTGCTGTGTGTGGCAGCTTCCGGCGACGAGGCCCCTGCTGGGATCTCGCTCGCCGCCGGAAACGATCTGGACCCTATTCTCGTCGCTGGCGCTCCCGCTGGGTAAGTATCTATCTCTGTGTGGCACCTTTTCTTAGCGATTTAGCGGTACTTTTGTACCGCTAAATCGCTAAGAAGATCGCTAACGGCGATAGCGTCGTTAGCAATATCGCTAAATGTGGCACACATTTAGCGATATTAAAACGATCCCGCTAGCGATCTCATTAGTATGCGCCGCTAACGAGATCGTTAGCGGGAGCGTTTAGTGTGGCAGTACCTTTAGGTGCTGACTACTAACTAGTGTCACAAAACTGAACACATAAAAAAGGACTCTACATATTCAAATAGAAGGCACTGTGTTCAGACTGATCCCATTCATTTATGTCAGCCATATCATTCCTGCTGTGCAGCTACTCTCCCTATTGTTGCCACTCAACAGGGCATTGTATGCGCAGCTAATGAATTTATTTATGCTCCACATATAACTGGTAGTGGAGGTATAGGAATTAGGACAAACCCAATCCCCATTAACTCCTACTCCACTAATAAGCAACACTGTATCCACTGATGGTGTTTGATAGTTCTTGGACACATTAACATACAGATCGTGTCAGGTTCTAATATATAACAAAGACACTATAGCGTCGCCTCAACGCGTTTTATCCAGCATTCATTTACTGGACACATAAGGAGGCTATTATTCATATGTCATGGATAACGGAACATATTAAAACTGGCTATGAGGCGAGCCACGCGCGGTGGCACAAACGCCCGACATAAATGGATAATCCTCCGCCCCCCTATACTGACGCTCACATACACAGGCCAATCCCCAGCTCTCTAACAGAGAGCCAATAGAGGAACGCCATGTATCATGACAGTGCCATTATGTCAGGAGAGGGACGGCAGTCACCTAGTAACTATAAACACAGATAGAATCGCTACAGATGTCCAGGATATGAACGTATAACTACATATCAAACCAGCGAATCACATTATTTACATAATTCCTATGGACAGAAAAAGGAATTTACTTATATACATAATGAGTTACTCAATATCCACCCCAAAAACAACCATTGTCTATCTAATTGAGCTTTTTCATAATCTCTTAAGTTCCCCATTAGGGAAAACTAGAGATCCTCATAATTTCAAAAGGGGATACTTTACCTAGATCACCAACAGGGGAACAATAAAATGGGGAGAGATATGATACCAAGAAATTCTCCAATTGGGTAGGAGCCTCTACAAATTCCACTAAACACACTATGAAAAGATTATGACCTCCCTAAATCCCAAAACAGAAATAAAGAGCAACCTATAAGATGAATGGTGTATATGAAATGCATTCATTTAAACCAGACTGGGTGACCGTTTTGAGCTTAAATATCCATTGCGTCTCTTTCCTCAAAATCCTATTGTCATGGTCACCCTCTCTAGGAGAGACCTTGACCTTTTCAATGCCCTGAAATTTAACAGCCTTAATATCACCTTTATTGACATCCCATACATGTCTTGATAAAGGGGTATCCTCCTTTCTCCTAATATCCCCTATATGTTCCAGAATACGTTTCCTAAACTCACGTTTAGTTTTGCCCACATATGTTTTGGGACATGCACACTTAGCCAAATATACAATCCATTCAGTACGGCAATTGATGAACTCCCGATTTTCATAGACTTTCCCCGTAATGTCACTCCTAAACTTTGTTTCCTTTGAAATATACTCACATGCCTTACATGAGCCACATCTAAATGTGCCAATTTTAGTTTTGTTTAGCCAAGTTGGATCGGGACTATCCCCTTGCAGATGGCTATGGACAAGTCAGTCCCTTAAATTCCTACCTCTTCGATATGTGACTGACGGATTCGAAGAAATCATCTCTCTCAAATCGGGGTCCAAATTCAAAATGTCCCAATAAGACCTTAGGACATCCATAACGTTGTTGGTTCTATCATCATAATTCCCAACAAGACGTATTATCCTATCTTCTTCATTTTTCTGTTTAGGTACTAGTAAGGCTGACCTATTTGCTGCACTAACATGATGATATACTGTTTCTAACACCTTATTAGGGTATCCTCTATTAATGAACCTATCACCTAGTTCTGCTGACCTCCTTTCAAAATCAGAAAAGTTCGAACAATTTCGCCTAAGCCTTAGAAACTGGTTTTTGGAGATACTTCTCCTAAGTGGCAGAGGATGATAGCTCTGCCATTGTAGGAGGCTATTAGTGGCCGTTTGCTTTCTAAACAGGTCAGAGACAAGAAAACCTGCAGAGTCGATCCGAATTAAAACATCCAAGAAAGATATCTCTTTGTCATGAATAGTGGAGGTAAGTCTCAATCCAATGTTATTTTTACTCAGCATAGAGACAAAACCATCAAATTCTTCCACTGTGTTATTTTAAGGAGAATATAGCCTATGACCCATAAAATCTGGTAGGGGCGGGTGGTGAGATTTCCTAATCTGAATGCGAAACGTCTGATAGTGAGAGAACGTCTTCAGCTCCTGGTAGAGGAAATAGAACCAGTGGTAAGTACAGAGGTAGAGGTAGAAACACTGAGAGAGGTAGGGGCAATTTTGAATATAATACTAGATCACGTGAGGATCAATCATGCCCAGGAACCAGTCAGCGACAAGGTGATGTATCCTCTGGGTCATCATCAGCTGTGTCTTTTTTGTCCCAGAGGCCTCCTTCCAATACCAGGGGGACTTCAGAAATAAAGAATATCAGGAATGAGATCTGTCCTACTCGAATGGAGGGTGACACAGCACCCCAATGGGTGGAGGTTGGAAATAATCAGTCCAGAACCCCCATACTGAGTGGAGCAAGACCCAAAATTAAATCAGATAGAGTTGGAGGTGTTTTTTACCCTGGGAAAGGATTAGGTATTATAGTGTGGGTGATAGACCTGATTCGGACAATGATATAATTCAAAATGATGACGACTTGAGAATAATTAATTTGTCAAAGAGAGTTCTTACAAGGGAGTAATCTTGTCTCCTTTCTAAAGGGTTGACATTCGTACCAACAGCTAAATTTGATGACTTTAAATGGGCAAAGGGCATTGCATTATTTACTAGAAAACTGAGGTGGGTAAAATTTTTTAAACAGAATGATCGAACTAAATGTGTACAGGCTGTCATTCTGGAAGATGAGGTCTCTGATTTGAGACTCTTAGAGGACCTTTGGCGTAAGGGACAGGGTAACATCGGTGATGGTCCCTTTACTAAATTATATCCAAAGAGTACCAAAATTCCTCCTAATTCCGATTCGAATCATATTGACATCTTTGAGCAATTAGTAACACGAGACTAAAGGGTATGCCACACTAAGCGAGATCGCTAGCGAGATCGCTAACGAGATCACTATTGCGTCACCATTTATGACGCAGTAGCAATCTTGTTAGCGACTTAGCTGTGAGATTCCAAACACAACTCATTAGTTATCTTTGATTCCAAACACATCTCATCAGCGATCTGTATAACGACCTCTGCGGTCGTTGGGAAAACCTAGTCCCACCTGCGACGCTGGTGAAGTCGTTCATAAAGGGTGTCACACTCAGCGATTCAGGCTCACCAGCGGGACACCAACGACCAAAAAATGGCTCAGAACGTTCATAAGCGATCAACGACATCTCAGCAGGGGCCACATCGCTGCTACATGTCACACACAGCTAAGTCGCAAACGAGATCGCTAACGAGATCGCTACTGCGTCACAAATGGTGATGCAGTGGTGATCTCATTAGCGATCTCGTTAGCGATCTCGCTTAGTGTGGCATACCCTTTAGAAGTATTACAAACTTGGGTGGTGAGAAATGCGAACCCTACACATATTGAAATGCAGGCCCTCCTCAGTTTGGAGAGTGATCCTAGTATTGTTTTGAAACCCTCCAATAAGGGGGGGAACATTACTATAATGGATAAATCCGCATATAAAAAAATGTGCCTGGATATTTTATCTGATCAAAATTGTTATGAAATCTTGCGAAGTGACCCTACCTCCACATATGGACAAGAACTTGAAGTTCTATTATTAAAGGCCCTGGATGATAAATTGATTAATAAAAATGAAATGTCATTTTTGAAATTGAAATGTCCACAGATTGCTACATTTTATGGGCTCCCTAAAGTTCATAAGGGGTGCAACCCTCTCAGGGGGCATCCTATTGTCTCGGGCATAGGAAGTCTTACCCAGGGTATCAGCACTTATGTTGATGAGATATTGAGATCATTCCTGCTGGCCCTTCCTTCCTATGTCTGAGACACAATGGACGTCCTCAGGAGATTAGAAGATATGCAGGTTGATAAGGGAACATTTCTAGATGTAGAAGCCTAGCATAGCTCAATAACACATCAGGCAGGATGTGAGGCTGTGAGATTTTACCTGCAGATGAGAGGGAGGCATCTGGGGAGACATAATGAATTTGTTATGAAGTTAATGTGGTTCATTCTTGAACACAATTATTTTTTGTTTGATGGACGTTACTTCCACCAGCTCAGGGGGACCGCGATGGGGAGCCCTTGTGCCCCCACGTATGCAAATCTATTCCTGGGCTAGTGGGAGGGAAATGTGGTCTTCATTGAGAATAATGATATCTGGACGTCTAAGATACCCTTTTGGGTTAGATATATAGACGACGTCCTTCTATTGTGGACAGGTACAGTTGAAGAATTTGATGGTTTCGTCTCTATGCTGAATAAAAATAATATTGGATTGAGATTTACCTCCACTATTCATGACAAAGAGATATCTCTCTTGGACTTTTTAATTCGAATCGACCCTGCCGGTTTTCTTGTCTCTGACCTGTTTAGAAAGCAAACGGCCACTAATAGCCTTCTACAATGGCAGAGCCATCATCCTCTGCCACTTAGGAGAGGTATCCCCAAAAGCCAGTTTCTAAGGCTTAGGTGAAATTGTTCGAACTTTTCTGATTTTGAAAGGAGGTCAGCAGAACTAGGTGATAGGTTCATTAAAAGGTATACCCTAATGAGGTGTTAGAAACAGCATATCATCATGCTAGTGCAGCAAATAGGTCAGCCTTACTATTACCTAAACAGAAAAATGAAGAAGATAGGATAATACGTCTTGTTGGGAATTATGATGATACAGACAACAAGGTTATGGATGTCCTAAGGTCTTATTGGGACATTTTGAATTTGGACCCCGATTTGAGAGAGATGATTTATTATTCAGGTTTTTATCATTTTAATGATCTCTACTTTGCTCTCTTTCACTTTCTTACACAGTTGCTGTGCTTGTTTCAAAATGGTCAAGATTTATCATTGAAGAGTTAAGGACCAAAGAAAGTCATTTAAGCTGCTGTATTATACTGAAAGAGGATTATCTAGAATGTCTGGATATGTAGAGATGGGTTCTCTTGAGTGGTTACTGTTTAAAAGAAGATAACTCGGTACACAAATGAATATACAGTGGCATCAAAGCTTAACAGTTGGTGAAATTTCCTAATGGTGCAATACTTAGCTAAACAGAAAATAATACAGAACAAAAGTATAACCCTATATACTGATGACTAGAGTTGAGAGAAACAGGTCGGTCAGTTTCAAAAGCCGCCGACTTTCGCCAAAGTCGGGTTTCGTTTGCCGAAACACGACCATAGCGTGAAGTCGGCCATGAAGGTCGTCGAAACGATCACCAAAGTCGAGTTTCCCAGAATGCTTTCAGGCGTCTTTTTTCAGCCAATGAGCAAGGACGTACACTGTGGGCAATGACTGAGATGACATGGGCAGCGTCCACCACCATCTTAGAGAAGGGCATTGCAGTGATTGGCTTGCTTTGGGGGGCGTCATAGTGTCTATAAAAGCCCTGACCGCCACTTCTCCTGATCTTAACAGTAGGGAGAGGTTGCTGATGCTGTTTATCAGTAGGGAGAGAGTTAGGCAGGCAAGAGAAGTTCTTATGTGCTTGTGCTGATAGCAATTGTGCTGTAAAGTTAGTGTGCAGTGACAGGGGAGGATTTTCTTGTGTGCAGCAGCGCTGTTAATTAGGCTGCCTGATAGCTGTATTGGTGTGTGTACACTGCGGTGCAGAGAGCTTTTTACACAGCACTAATGCGTTTATTCTTTTTTTCTGCACAGTTACAGAGTGTTCATTTTTTCCCACACCGTATAGAGCTGTACGCTCCTCACACACTACCGTGTACCGGCTGGTCTCACGGACAAATACATGCTGACTATCTGTGTGTGACTTCGGAAATATATACGGATATTTACAATTTCCCCTACACTGTATACAGCTTTTTGCTACTGATACAGTACCTTTTTCTGCTTTTGTATTACGGTCAAATCCATACTGAGTAAGCGTCTGTGTGTGACTCTGGAAAAATATGCAGAGATTTAAAATTACCCCAACACTGTATACAGCTGAACGCTACTGATACAGTACCATATATCTGCTGGTATTTTGGGTACATTTTCCCAAACATGAGGAAGTATGGTGGAAGAGGACGTGGGCGGGGGGGCCAGCTGTTATTCCCCATTGACTTGTATTGGGGTCGGGTTTCATTTTTTTGTCGACCTCAGACTTTTTCCACGAGCTAGTTGGCCGATCTCGTTCGACTCGACTTTTGCGAAAGTCGGTGGTCCGAAACCCGACTCAACACGAAAAAAGGGAAAGTCGCTCATCTCTACTAATTAGTCATTTTAATAAAACATAATCTCATATCTTTTCAATTGGACAATTGGCACACTGAGGGAGGTCTACTTTAGATCGAAACGTTTGTGAACCTTTCTTGCTGGATTGCATATTGAATCATTTATTTAATTTCATCTACTCTGAGTGCCAAGTTTCCTTACATATCATTGATTGGATCCTGCTTGTGCACAACTACAGTATACAGTAGTGCAGTTGTCATCTCTATATAATTTTAACCTGTGACCTCCCCCACCCATACTTATTAAGAGAACTCTCCATAACACGCTAAATGACTAAGTCCCCTCTTTGACCTTTGACAACTTTGGGTCAGTTCACTTTATAAACAGTATACTGTATATGCATAGAGTGAAATCTGTGACAAAAGCCACATGTAACCTATTTGGATTTTGGAGAGGATTTGATTGCACTGTAATACTGCATCTGCAAAGTACATTAATGAGAAAAAAACGAACTTTTAAATTTACCAAATTGCTGCAATGAAACAAAGAGTGAAAAATTTAAATGGGTCTGAATACTTTCCGTACCCACTGTTGTTAGCGGAGCCAACTGTTCTTACCCATCTGCAAAGGTTTGTACAGGTTTAGCATACCAAATGGAAATAGTTTTGGGGTGCCATTCAGGTAGTTGAATTTGTGAGTGAGTATGTAGGAGAGTATTTAAGTCTTAAATTGTTGAACCATAGAATTGAGCAAATTGATTGACTCTACAATGTATAGGTTTCGATTTGCGAGAATTCAGCCAGTTACAATGATGCTATTTTCTTTTGAGGGTCTGCAAAGCACCTACAAATAATAGAAGATTATACTGACCTTTCCTAGACTTTACATCTGCCCAGCCACTGCAGCTCTCTCCAGCTCTTCTGCTCGCGCTTCGGATCTTTCAACAGTGACTAGCTCTCAAACAATTTTGGGGGGGCGACGCGATGGAAGTAAGTAGAGGGCTAGGCAGGAATCTGTAGAGGCAGAGTAGGTATGGGCTGGGGTCAGGTTAGGTAAGCGTAATTTTTCATTTTTTTAACCCCTTTGCTACCCTTCATTTATTATTGTTTGAGATCTGGAGAGACTTCGAACCATAAGAAACCTTTATTCAGAAATCAGAACACTTTCGAATATGTCATCTGAATTGAGTGAATGTGTCCGAAATTAATTTCTGGAGATTTTCTCATCTCTATTACTTGAGCAAACATATATGTTAAATTTAGTACACTGTAATTATAGAGTCAGCAAGAACTGAAATCATGAAAAGTTAATTCCTTGAAATAATGCATGAAAATGTAGCAATGATTAACTCAAAATGTCTTGGTCTTTAGAGGGTAATGCTGCAAGAAGAAATTAGCTAACAAAATATAAAGAATACTCAAATGAATTTTTAATACAGATCAACAGCAGGGAGTTCATGGACTGCCAAGTGCAATTAATTCATACTTAATAAGCCAACTGAGTCAGATGATACTGTAGAATTACATTGGAATGCGAGCATCGGCCATACTGAGTCCAGATTGAACATGTTCAGTTTCTTTTATGACCGCATGGTTCTCCGATACACAATGGGTTGGATGCTTCAGAAATTTAGAGATATATTTGACGGAAAATTATCTCTAGTAATAGTATCAAATTAGATAAAATTTTATGAAATTTAAGATGTTCTTGGAGAAAATCTACTTACACTTTATGATAAAAAAATAAACATACATTAGTTATGGATTACAGTAGTCTTCATGCTACCAATTTCAATATAGTTTAGATACTACTTTGATTGTGTAGACAGTATTATAGACTGAATTATCTGTATATTGTGCCATGGCAATGTTGTTTTCCTATTTTTAAAATTTTTCTCCAGCATAATGTCTAATTATAGTGATGAGCGCCGTAATATTCGCAATCACTATACTCGTAACAAGTACTTTGCAAAAATTGCGTATTTGTTCCGAATAGCGAGTACAATGCAAGTCAATGGAAAATGCAAGTAATTTTCTGCTGAACCCTACAAAGCGGTCTGGGCGCCTGAGGAAAAGGATGAAATGGATGGGAAAGTGATTAAACAGAATGGGAAGAGCCTGGAGAATATGCCTGCATACATTTCTGACTCACATATGGTTTCTGGGAATAAGTTTGTCGCAGTATTACACAACTTTTACAGATACACAAGAACAACTTCCAAACCTAGATTTCTATTGAATATATTTTCGCTATCTCAGTCACAATCTGGGACAACTTGTCACAAGGGCCTCCAATGACAAATATTAGCCTGGTAGGACCACTCTACATTCAAAATTTGTCCACTTCACAATGTGCACAAGGTCTGTAAAAATTAGTCCTATGGGCTGATTGTGGGGCTGCTGCAGGCTGGTATTTTTAGGCTGTTGAGGGCCAAAATCCATGGGCCTTGACAGTCTTTTAATACCAGGCCGCAGCAGTCTGCTTTTTACTTGGCTGGTTAACAAAAATAGGGGGACCACCACGCCATTTTTTTTTCGAGGGGATCCCCTATTTTTGTTAACCAACCAAGATAAGCAGACTGCTGTGGTCTGGTATTATCAGGTTTGCAAGGATCATGGCTATTGGATCTTTTACAGCCTTAAATACCAGGCCTCAGTAGTCTGCTTCATCTGGCTGGTTAATAAAAATAGGGGGACCCCACGCAATTTTTTTTTCGAGGGGATCCCCTATTTTTGTTGATCAGTTCACTTCAGGTCAGCCGGGATTCCCTCTGAAGTCACTGATGCTGTGCGGTGTCCCCAGCTGACCTGAACTGATTAGCCTGGGAAGCAATCAATTAAGCTTCCCACACTAATCACTTCCTCTCCTTTCGCCGGGAGAGGAGCTCATTCTTTCAAGGGTTTACTGCGAGGCTGAAGCATTAGCTCCGGTCCCCACAGTAAACATGTTAACCCTTTGTGAAGGATTACAGCATGGGACGTGACAGAGCACCGGATAGGTAAGAATAATGTTGCTTTATTATTTTATTTTTAATACAGGAGAACAAGGGCTTCACACGGATTACCTGTAAAATAAATGATGGTCAAAAACTATGTGTTTATTTCATTAAAATGATTTTTAATTAATGTGTGCATGCTTTTTTTAATTTCATACAATAGGATTAATAATTGAGAGTTGTCTAATTGACAACTCTCAATAATTAACCTGGCTTAAAGTCACCTTCCAATAGCAAGGTGTCTTTAACCCAAAATTAACCCATTAGCCACCGCTACAGGGCAATGAGAATAGACGGGATAAGTGCCAGCCGTGACTCCTTCTGACGTCACTGATTCTGGGCGGTGTCCCCGGCTGACCTGAATTGATTAGGGCCCCGTCTCACATAGCGACGCATCAGCGATTCCGACAACAATATGAACTTGTCAGGATCGTTGGTGTGTCGCTACATGATCGATGCTGAGCTGCCAAACAGGCAGCTCAGGCACAGATCTGTTGTGAATATGCTGGAGGCGGATTCTGAGCTAGGGCTCCCTCCGGTGGTTGCTGAGGGTAATGAACTGATTACTGAAAGGCCTTCAGCTGGTGCTGAATGGTAGGATATAAGTGGCCTGAGTTCCCAGCAGACTTGCCGGTTATCAATTGTTCCTTCTGGTCTTGCTTGAAGCACTGCTAGTTTCCTGCTCTCCTTCAGATAAGTGTTTGCTGTTTTTCCTCTGTTTGATTTTCTCTGCTGGTTTGCTGCCTGCAGTGGACTGCAGCCTCTCCTCTTTTGGGGGTCTGGCGCTGAAATTGTGCTCCGTTTGTGTCTGCACTTTTGCTTTGCTCTTTTGTTACTTTTTATTTGCTGAATAGTGTTTTGTTACACCAGAGATCTGATTTAGGTGGATGAGATCGTGTGATCTCAGGTTTTTTGGCAATCAGAAGTGTTGGTATTTTTGTTAGGGTTTTGTTGGATTGCAGTCAGAATTCTTTCCTGTACTTTTCTTTCTAGACAGATTGGGCCCCAGCGTTTGCTCATTCTATTTTCTGTCTGTGTCCGTGCTTTCTTCTTGTCTAACCGCCATTACATGTTTGGGGGCTTCCTATTTTCTTTGGGGATCTGCTCCGGGGCAGATAGCTTTCATCTTTCTGCCTTTAGGTGTAGTTATCTCTCAGGCTGTGACGAGGTGTCTAGGATCACCGTAGGAACTCTCCACGGCTACCTCTAGTTGTGTGGTTAGTTCAGGTTACTGAACCTCTAGTTACCTCTAGTTGTGTGGTTTTGAGGCTACTGAATTTCTGGCTTTTCTTCTATCTATCTATGCAATATAAATATACACATACCATATTTTTCAGATTATAAGACGTACTTTTTTTCCCCCAAATGGGGGTGCGTCTTTTAATGCGTATATACCTTACTGATACCATTGCTGTAGGCCGCAGGCTGGGAAGAGGGAGTGTCCTGCGCTGCTGTGGGTGCCCGGCAGTGCTACAGGAGTGTCCAGTTCTATGGATATGTCTGGCAGTGCTGCCCGGTGTTGCTGCGGGTGTCTCCAGTGCTGCCGGTGCTCTGCCGACATTTTTTGAAGAATCAGAGACCCAGCATTTCCATCGTTTCATGTGAGATGGACTCCAGGAAAATGGCTGCCGGGAGCAGCGCATGCGCAGATGGAGATCTCGGCACCAAGGTATCTGAAGATGAGATTTCATTTTCCTGGAGTACACCGTACAGGAAAACATGGAACTTCCGGGGCACTGGCCTTTCACAAAATGTTGGCAGAGCCCCGGTAGCATAGGAGACACCCGCAGCATCATCGGGCAGCAGTGCCGGACACCTGCAGCAGAGCAGGACACCTGCAGCACTGCCAGACACCAGCAGCAGCTCCAGACACCACAGGAGCACCAGACACCTGCAGCGGCGCGCCGCACATCAGAACACCCCCTCATCCCAGCCTCCGGCCTGCAGCATCATCCCACTCCTGCTTCCTCCAGCAGCAACTCTGGAACCTGCTTCACCACAGCCACCATCCCAGTAACCAATAAGACTCATGGATCATAACAATCACCACCATTTTATTAAAAAAAATGTTTTCCTATTTTTCTCCTC
>VIAB01006608.1:39296-50374 GCA_009801035.1 Oophaga pumilio
GGTATTAACATGCGAGACTGGTCTGTGTTTCTCGCATGTGTGATTCCGGCCTAATCAGTATAACGGCGTCGACCTGACAGTGTCAATAGGTTACTGTGCACAATCCTGCTGACAGGTTCCCTTTAAATAGGTCAAATTCCTAAGTGCTTGTGAGAACACTACAACAACGCTTTAAAGGCTTTATATGATATTACTTTAAAAAAAAAATTCTAGCCCCTTTCTAACGTGCAGCGTTTCGATCGCTCGAAAAAACTATCTGGATCATGAGCATGTGCCAAGAGCGGGGCGCAGGCTCAGTGGAACTTCTATTATGCCCCTACTGTAATCTGATTACAGACTGAGTTTCCATTGAGCCCATACACCGTTCTGCAGAAACTCTCTTCTTCTTCCCGTGCCGCAAAGTGTTTTTTTGAGCGATCGGTTGGGGTCTGATCCCTTGGAATCTCCATCCATTCCCAGAATGAGGCTAAAATTCTCCACGGATTGGAACGGTGGCCAAGCACGCACGCTACCGCTCCATTCATCATCTGTGGGACTGCTGGAAAAAGCTGAATAGAGTACAGACTGGAGCAGGGGTTGTACTCACGGCCACCCTGTATTCCGAAAGGGCATTTCGGAGCCTTGGAATCTTTGGGTCCCAGCGTTTGACCCCCAGCAATCAGTATCTTACTGGCTGAAGAGTGTATTTACCACGGACTCAATAGTTTCTTCCAGTTTTAGTTCTACAAAAAAATCAGAATTAGGGAACTGTAGTATTACTCTTCTTTCTTTTTTTTTGCTTACGTGAACAGATGTTTGAGTCCACAAAGTATCCAATTTAAACAGGTGGAGCTGCAGTGTAAAGCATGGGTGCGGAGGAGTAGTAGGAGTCTTAAATAATTGGAAGACGTTTTCAAATTTGAAGCATTCATGAGAAATCCACAGGATTAATACCCAATAGGTGTAGATCTATTCTCTGGTAGATGGGAGAACAGGGCTTCATAGAATTTATTGGAGATGCTCTGCCTGTCTCGCTCCCATAGACTTCTATAGAGACCGCTGCAACTTTAAAGACTGTGATGACTTAATTTGGAAGTGGCAAATACCAAATATTCATCTTTTATTCATTTCTTACTTTATCGTCATTTTCTTCAGTGACTGTCACCATTAAAGGAGCTGATCAGTTGAGAAATTTTCAAATGCCATATGAAAGGGAACCTATCCGCTGGATTTTACATATAGAACTATTGTCATGGCTGTATCCGCGCTTGTGCCCCCATAAATTTTTTTTGTAGAGATCCGATGTGCCAGTCATGAGAAATCTAGTGTAGAAGCCGTATGCAAATGAGGCAGGAAGTGCACAGGAGGGAGGCGTGTCTGCGTCTGTCAAGCGCATTGACACGCCCCCAGGGAACTTCCTTTCCTGTCTGATTTGCATACGACTTCTACCCTGGATTCCTCGTGACGGGAACATCGCATCTCTACAAAAAAAGGTATATTCTATACAAGGGGACAAATTCCTACACAGCCATACCACTACTACTATATTTTAAAACATGGAGATCAGTTTCCTTTAAGGGATTCCCTTATTAGCAAGGATTGAGTACCACGACCAAGTGTATTCCTTCCTCTGGTGGACCCACTATGTCCGGCCCACGGGGACTGTGTGTTGTCTCATTTCCCTTTTTTTGGGGCTCCAGATAAATTTAATACTTGATGCTGGATTCTCCACGTTCAGTTACCACGAATCGGTGCAAATTGATTTGCAGGAACTGGTCAGTTGGCCAAATCGGTTATCTATGATCACTAGACGGATGCCCTGAGAACCGCCTCCTACATACCCGAATCCACAACTCATATTTTGGTTGACACAACATTCGTAGCACCAGGCCGGCTAATGAAAGTTAGAGCTACTGGTGCCATCAGGTAAGAGGTGGTTCTTATGGCTCCCGTCCTCCGAGCACAGATCACTGGTGTTGCTGGTGGACCAGTTCTGCAACTCTACGGGGCAAACATTCTAATTAACAAGGCTTGTAAGGAGTCACTGGGGAAGTCTGCAGGTCAGCTCTCCTCCAGGAGGAAGACCACAATGTGTGGTAGCTACCATGTAAGTCAATATCTGACCCATTATGGAGCCTCGAAACTGGATATAGCAGCCATGACCTGGATCCACTAAGTAACTCAGGGTATTGTGCGTTTCATGATCTTCTCTTTCATGGCACAGTTGGGGTTACAGGTAGGGCAACTATCTGAAATTCTCACCGTTTCCTCTTCTATTGTTTTTTTTCGTGTTGACGTTAGGTTTATCGACCCTCCTTCCATTCACCTTCCTCTGTTTCCCTGTTCGGTGACCCAGGCCCCATGCAGTGTTTTGATTGACAGTCGATGCTGCTAAACAAAAAGTCCTGTGTGCCCGGGCGCGCCATGTATTCAGCAGTAGCTTAGCGGGCAGACAAAAGTCAAGAGCCTGGTGTTGGAAGGCAGCCGGTGTTTGTAGACTTGTCATCGTCAATAGCCTGAGTATTCACAAATGGACCGCCACGCTGTCATGTTTGCTCACACACCATAAAGAAGAATCTCTGACCTAAGCCGTATGCAATTAACCCCTTTAAAGAGAACCATTTTTACATATGGAAGTAGTGGTATGACTGTGCAGACACTTGTTCCCCTATGTAAATTATACCTTTTTTTTTGTACAGATCTGATGTGACAGTGAGGAGAGATGAGAGTAGGCGCCATATGCAAATCACTGGAGGAGTGTCGGTTACCTTTAAAGAATCAGATCTGCCCCCAATGCACTTCCAGACTAATTTGCATATGGCTTTTATACTAGATTTCTCATGATTAGCAGAAAAAAAGGGAATATTTTTTTATAGCGGGACGAGCGCCTATGCAGCCATAACACTACTTCCATATGTAGATGCTTGCTGACACGTTCCCTTTTAAACTATTAACGACCCGTGACGTAGATTTGAGTTGCGGAGGGCTCAGAAGCTAAGTCTGCCGCACATATGGCAGATACCGGTTACAGTACGTAGCTGGCATCTGTCTACTCACAAGCTCCCATCGGTCCCCAAAAACAGCCAGGGGGAGAAGGGTGGGGAGTTATGCAGATCCCATCACTGTGACCAATTTGTGACAGATAACACCAGGAGGGATCACCCAGATCTCACCACTGCCACCAGTATGTCAAGGATACGCAATTCCACTGCCTCTAATCGTCAGGACAATTATGCATTTGACTGACGAGTGATGGACGAGGCCACATACAGTGAGCGTATGGTATATACACCTCCGATACCAGCTCCTGGAATATATCTGTATACAGTGTATATGTTTGTGTATGCATATAATATACCCTGGTACGACCACCAATTGTTTACAGGCCGATTGGACACCCGATACAGGTAGCGTATGGCTTCAGCGGTGCGGTTTACAGACCAAGAGGAACAGAACTATTCAGTTTTATATATTTAGTCCAGAAAGGTAGACAGTGTTTATAAAAAATATATACAAAGATGATACAAAATGGGAACAAAACAATATACAATTACGTAAAAAGAAATAACGAAAGAAAATTACTAAACCTGAAGTCACAGAAATGGCTCAGAACTTAGCGGAGGGAAGCTCGCCGATTGGGGAAAATGGAACACACGCACAGCAAACTTAAGTCTTCCAGAATGAACAATGACCCAAACCCAAATTCTGCTTTTATTAGCTCAATGTTACACCAACACAACTTGATGAGCTCATACGGCAGCTGATTGTGGGACGCGCTAGGTCTGTTATGAGATCCCTACTTATAGGGTAGACCGTGAGTCCTCGGGGGCAGGGTCCTTTCTCCTTCTGTACCAGTTGGTGACTTTTATTGTTTAAGATTATTGTACTTGTTTTTTGTTAAGTATACCGCTTTTCACATGTAAAGCGCCATGGAATAAAATAGTGCTATAATAATAATTTCTTTGCCCCTGGAGGTCCTAGGCGGAAGATATTGTTGTCATATTTTCTACCTTGATTTTCTGCTGCATATTAATCATCAAAAAGAAAAAAAAATAGAAACACATGGAATTTTTTTTTTGTTTCCTTTCTACATAATGTGGTAAAAATAGAAGGTTTCATTCAAAATTTCAACAAGTCCCTCAAAAAAAATACAATTCCTCATATTAGTATGTCAACCTAAATACAAAAAAAAGTTATAGCTAAAGGGAGGGAAAAAAAACAAAGCACAAAAAAAGTTCTGGTCCTTAATGAGTTAAAGAAGAACGTCTTTAAAGCCTTAAACAAAAGGGACGACTAAAAAATAAAATGGTCTGCAATTTCTCCAACATGTCTGATTTAGTGAAAGCTAGAGGTAATTTTCGTAGAATTATCCCTTGTAGCGTTCCCGTTATTGCTCCTGGAAGTAGATGAGTAAATTGGCAACTGGGCGTTCCCATTCTTATTGATATGTGCCTGGAGCTAAATGTCACGTGAGCGGAGTTTGACATTTCTGCAGATTGTCAGGATGAGAAATGAGGAAAAATGCAAAAGAAACAATTGAGAGGTTTCCCCAAAATGAAAACCTCACTTCTGAGATAGAAGCTACTATGTCTCTGATCTCTGGGGGCCTGACCTGTAAGACCCTCTCCTCCCCCCGTAAACTCCCTCAGAGACTGAATGGAGCCCAAAAATCATGTCTGTAGACCCCTATTCTCATCATCGCTGTGGGGGGGTCTCCTCCTCCTGATCAGTAACTTATCATGTGGCTAGGAATGAGTTCTGATTTTAGGGATTTTTGGGCATAAATGAAGGGACATCCTGTAATAAAAATAAAAATACCCCTGAACCCATATATTTGTTTTTTTTTCTTGCTCAAAGGGACTTTTAGAGCAAGTCCATATTCTAGTTTCTAATTGGACCTCCTCCATGGACCTTGGAAGTGGGGAGTCCTCAGGCCTCACCGGCACATGCATTAGCCCAATATCCTTCATGCTAAGCATGCCGTATCTAAGCCCTGTCTGTCTAATGTAAATATTAGGGGGTGACCGTGTCTCCTCTCTCCCTCTTCTGTCTTCATCCAGAATAATCCTTCTCTGGTTCAGTTGATTTCAGACAATACAATACAGTAAATGGTTTGTTAATCTGCTGACTGCGGAAAGTGTCAGTCATCCTGGATGGCGGCCATCAGTGGCCGTAAATCCGGGGCTCACCTTTGAGGAACCTTTACTTCTCCGTACATTATAGCAATTCCCCACATTGTGGTTTCTTGCTCCACAAAGGACCCTTTTTTAAAGGAGTTAATTTTTTTTTTCCTTCCTTCAAATTACAGGGCTGTGGAGTCGGTAAGTCAAACCTCCGACTCCTCAATTTCCACGACTCCCGACTCCCTCATACCAGGGTTGTGGAGTTGGTAAGCCAAACTTCTGACACTGACTCCTCAATTTCCATGACACCGACGCCACCAAAATGGGCTCTAACTCCACAGCCCTGCCAGGGCTGTAGAGTCGGTAAGCCAAACCTCTGACTCCTCAATTTCCGTGACACCGACGCCACCAAAATGGGCTCCAACTCCACAGCCCTGCTTCAAAACCCTATAATGATGATGAACACTCTGTGGCAGCCAAGGTGGAGGCTAGGCTTTGGCCAGAAGAAATCAGTCAAGCTTTGTGGTTTGAAGTCTGGATAGATATGGACTCATTTGGGGACTTTTTTTTTGCACTTGGTTGAGGAAAGTCACATTTTGGGCCGGCATCCTTGGCGCCTCTTCTGATTGCACCACCCCATTAATCAGAAGAGGCGACAGGAGAAGGTTCGTAGGGTTCTGGTCCGGCTCTTGTAGACTACTGCCATGGCCACTGGATTAGGAGCCTCAGCTCTACCTACAGTTTAATCCCTGACCTTTTGCCTCTCCCGTGTCCTCGGCCCACCCCGGTGAACGTCCCCGGTTATCCACGTCATTGTTTATTCTCTGGCAAATAAAAGTTCACCATTCACCGTCGTTTTTTTTTTACACCCGATCACCATCCGGTTGCTCCGATTTTTGCTGATTCTGGCCAGTGAGTCACATCAGATACACGATTGCCTCATCGTCAACCCAAAAAAAAATGAATAAAAATAACTGAAGGAAGTGTCCGAGCACAAGCAAGCCCAATGAATATAAAAGAAGCTCTCATTGCAAAACTCTCCGCTTTTTAAGGAACTTGGAAAACACCTACAATTCAGACGCCGGGAGCGAGAGGTCTGATTTCATTCACAAAAGCTGAAATAAGTTTACAGGAAATATGAGTGGTAAAAATGTGAACATGAAGATGAGAAAACATGGAGTAGGGTCGGGGGAGGATTCTTTTTGCGCACGCATTTCCTGCTGCTGTAGTTCCCTTTCTTACAGGTAGAGGGTGCTATAAATGTTACATCAGGTGAGCGGCTGAATACCTAGAAACACTGATCCCCTTGTATAAGGTAAGAATGCCAGAAATGCAGGCGGGGGGAGTTCTCCGAGCGTGTGAACGTGTCTGATTGACCTGTACAGACTGGTATGATGCAGCACATGGCTGTCTAGGTCAGCTGACACAACGGTAAGGGTACATTCACACACGGCAGGTTTGTGGAGCTTGGCTATATGCCACTCACATGCTGCAAAACCTGCACATTTCACGGGAACGATGGCCGCTCCGTCTCACAGATCCATTTTTTTTTTTTTGCACAGACTGTTCGCGCTACTGGATCCACTGTTTCCCGACCGAACCCAATTGACGTCCAATGGGAAGAATAGCGCTACTTGCTGCCCTGTTGCTTCAAGCCAAAGGAAGCTCTGAACAAGCCTTAATGGGGTCCCTATTCTAATGTACGATTGCTGGGATTAGGACTGTCGAGACCCTCTGCCACCCCAAGAACGTCCCTTTTGTGAATGCAGCAGTAGTGTGCATGCTCAATGGCCACTTCTATACACAACCGTGGAGCGGTGGTCCCATATCCTCTTGACCGCTATATTCACACAGGGACGTTGGGACCCCTGTGTTTGTGGTCGCTGGGGATGCCAGAAGTCAGACCTCCACCGATCATACAAAACCTACAAGTGACAAAATGAGCAAAAACCCTGCTGTAACTAAATAAGTAAAAAGCAAAAGTGCATTTAAATAACACAGAGTTCTCAGTAATACTGTTTTTGATCAAAAATAGCATAAAAGCCATCCCACCACGACAAGGTGACTCTGATTGAGACGGTCCTACACTATGTGGCCTCCCTCTCCTGAGCTACTTATTTAGTTACAGCAGGGTTTTTGTTCATTTTGTCTCTTGTAGGTTTTGTATGTTTTATGGCCAATGTGAACATGCGTTTTCGTGCTGCATGTATACCAACTCAAACCAAGCCCAATTTTTGTGTTTTTTCACCACCGATCATACATTTCTCTTCACCTCTTCAGTGGATGATCAGTTTTTTACATACTGACCGCTGATCCTGAGAAAGGAGATCCTACGTCCCCCACTACGGCAACAGTGGGAACACATGCACTCCCGCTGTAATCATTGTCTATGGGACTCTCCGCGATATCCGAGTGCTGTACTCCCTAGTCTCTTAGACGCTGCATGGAGTGATATTGGGCATGCATATGGACAAAACAGAATTCATCATCTTTCCCCCATCTCACTCTACCCCCCCACCAGACCTGTCAATGGCTGCTCACTTTCCCCAGTCCCGCATGCTCTGTGCCTCGGGGTGATCCTCGACTCTGCCCTCTCTTTCAAGCCACATGTCCAAACCCTTGCCTCCTCCTGCCGTCTCAAACTCAAAAATATTTCCCAGATCCGTGCATTCCTCGACCATGAAACTACAAAAACACTAGTGCATGCCCTCATCATCTCCCGCCTCGACTACTGCAACCTCCTACTCTCTGGCCTTCCCTCTAGCATTCTGGCACCACTCCAATCCATCCTGCATTCTGCTGTCCGGCTAATACACCTGTCTCCCCGTTATTCCCCAGCCTCTCCTCTCTGCCAAGCCCTTCATTGGCTTCCTATCGTCCAGAGGCTCCAGTTCAAAACCCTAACCATGACCTACAAAGCCATCCACAATCTGTCTCCTCCATACATCTGTGACATGGTCTCCCGGTACATACCCACACGCAACCTTCGATCCTCTCAAGATGTCCTCCTCTACTCCCCTCTTATCTCTTCTTCCCACAACCGCATACAAAGCTTCTCCTGTGCCTCTCCCATACTCTGGAACTCTCTACCCCAACACATCAGACTCGCGCCTACCATGGAAACCTTCAAAAAGAACCTGAAGACCCACCTCTTCCGACAAGCCTACAACCTGCAGTGATCATCAGTCTACTGAACCACCGCACGACCAGCTCTACCCTCTCCTAGTGTATCCTCACCCATCCCTGTAGACAGTGAGCCCTTGCGGGCAGGGTCCTCTCTCCTTCTGTACTTGTGTGTGCCTTGTATTGCTCACGTTTACTGTACTTGTCTATATTCGCCCCTTTTCACATGTAAAGCGCAATGGAATAAATGGCGCTATAAAAATTTATAATAATAATGTGTGACACACCACCCCTGATCTTGGGATCGGTGGGAGGTCACTCACAGTGATCATACACCGGATGGGTGAAAAGTCAAGTTTCTGTGAGTTTTTATTTTTGCTGGATACAAAAAGAATAATAGCAAGTGTGAACAGAGCTGTACGTGTGTAGTATGTATACCAGTGCATTATTGGCTAGTTCAGTGCAGCAATCGAGGGGAAGGACATAAAAACACAAGCTTTCTCCTTTACTTGTCACACGCCACAAAATAGCTTCACAATATTGAGGCAATTTAAGGGAAATCACATGCTGTGTTTTGTTTTGTTTTTTGTCTTGTGGTTCCTAACTGCACAGCACAATGTGAATGGGATCATTTGGTAGAGCAGCAGTTTGTGCTTCAGAGCTGCTGCTCACAGTGCAAGATATTGTAGCTGGAGTGGAGCAAACTCTTTTTACCTCCTAGTTACAGTCGGCTTGATCTTCTTTCCAGGTCTCGCATTCGCTTTCTCCCAAGCCAGCAAGATTTAGATATCCAAATTCAGGGGTCAGAGTGGCGTGGCTATCTATCTACAGGAAGTGGACTGTGGCTATCTATGAACAGGAAGTAGGCTGTGGCTATCTATGTACAGGAAGTAGGCCGTGGCTATCTATGTACAGGAAGTAGGTGTGGCTATCTATGTACAGGAAGTAGATGTGGCTATCTATGTACAGGAAGTAGGCTGTGGCTATCTATGTACAGGAAGTAGGCTGTGGCTATCTATGTACAGGAAGTAGGCCGTGGCTATCTATGTACAGGAAGTAGGTGTGGCTTTCTATGTACAGGAAGTGGGTGTGGCTATCTATGTACAGGAAGTAGGTGTGGCTATCTATGTACAGGAGGTAGGTGTGGCCATGTACAAGAAGTAGGGGCATGGCTATATATGTATAGGAAGTAGGGCGTGGCCTTTTTATGGGAATTATGGGAGAGGTTGTCTCTACAGGAAGTAGGATGGAAATTTGGTATTACTGGAAGCGTGGGCAGGTCTTTTTCTCTCTACAGGAGTAGGGTAAGTATTTACCTTCACAAAGTGTGGATGGGGTTTTCTCCCTACAGGAAGTAGGTTGGATATTTGTCTCTCTATAGTAAATATAGGTGGGGTTTTTCCTCTATAGGAAATTGGGTGAAAATTTGTCTCACAGGAAGTAGAGCAGGGCTTTTCCTTCCTTTGGATGTATGTGAGGGCTTTTTCCCTGTACAGGAAGTAGGGTTGTGCTTTTTCTTTCTTTAGGATGTGTGGACTGAGTTTTTCTCTCTACAGGGAATAGAGTGGGACTTTTCTCTTCTTTAGGATGTATGTTTAGGCTTTTTCCCTGTACAGGAAGTAGGATGGGGCTTTTCCTTTCTTTGTATGTATTGGCGGTTTTTTTTCTCTGTACAGGAAGGTGGGCTTTTCTTGTAGGATGTATGTATGGGGTTTTTCTTTGTACAGAAGGTAAGACGGAGCTTTTTCTTTCTTTAGCCTGTATGGGCAGTGTTTTTTCTCCAGACAGGAAGTAAGGTGGGCTTTTCCTCTCTTTAGGATGTGTGGGCGGGGTTTAGTCTCTATAGAGGAAGTAGGGCAGGGCTTTTCATTTTAGGATGTGTGGGCGTGTTTTTCTCTACAGGAAATACGGCTGGGCTTTTTTCTTTAGGATGTATGGGTGGGGTCTTGTCTCTAGAGGAAGTAGGGCTGGGCTTTTCCTTTCGTTAGGATGTATGGGCGGGGTTTTGTCTCTACAGGACGTAGGGCTGGGCTTTTCCTTTCTTTAGGATGTATGGGTGGGGTCTTGTCTCTATAGAGGAAGTAGGGCTGGGCTTTTCTTGTAGGATGTATGGGCGGGGTCTTGTCTCTGTACAGGATGTAGGGCAGGGCATTTCCTTTCTTTATGATGTATGGGTGGTGTCTCGTCTCTACAGGAATAAGTACGGAGCGTTTTCTTTCTTTAGGTTGTGTTGGTGAGATCTTGTCTCTGTACAGGACGTAGGGCTGGGCTTTTCCTTTCTTTAGGATGTATGGGTGGGGTCTTGTCTCTGTACAGGACGTAGGGCTGGGCTTTTCCTTTCTTTAGGATGTATGGGCAGGGTCTTGTCTCTGTACAGGACGTAGGGCTGGGCTTTTCCTTTAGGATGTATGGGTGGGGTCTTGTCTCTGTACAGGAAGTAGGGTGGAGTTTTTCCTTTCTTTAGGATGTATGGGTGGGGTCTTGTCTCTGTACAGGAAGTAGGGCTGGGCTTTTCCTTTCTTTAGGATGTATGGGTGGGGTCTTGTCTCTGTACAGGACGTAGGGCTGAGCTTTTCCTTTAGGATGTATGGGTGGGGTCTTGTCTCTATAGAGGACGTAGGGCTGGGCTTTTCCTTTAGGATGTATGGGTGGGGTCTTGTCTGTACAGGAAGTAGGACGGGGCTTTTCCGATAGGATGTATGGGTGGGGTCTTATCTCTATAGAGGAAGTAGGGCTGGGCTTTCCCTTTCTTTACGATGTATGGGCGGGGTCTTGTCTCTGTACAGGATGTAGGGCAGGGCTTTTGCTTTCTTTAGGATGTATGGGTGGGGTCTCGTCTCTACAGGAATAAGT